>CAXHJY010001514.1:50000-80000 GCA_964016885.1 Eledone cirrhosa | reverse complement strand
ACACTCATTCAGACTTTCTCAGGTTCATACCTTTACAAATCACCTTTTTTTTTTAAATTAAAGAAGAAAGTGTTTTTCTTGTTCACTCTGGTCTTTTTAAAAGAGATACTAATTATTATCATTATTATTATTATTATTATCATCATAATCATCATTATTATCATCATCATCATCATCATCATCATTGTTATTATTATTAGTTTTTACAAAATTTAAACTCATTCAGATTTCATTCATTAAAATGTTAATGAAAAGAAAAAAAAAAGTTTTACTGGAAAGGCGTCGTCTGGCTCATTGAAACACAAACTGAATATAAAGTGGTAGATAGTGGCCACACAACACAGACAAAACTATGGCAAAGGTTAACAAATAAAAGACAAAACAGAGATGAGATATCGGTATTTTACTCATATAGGAGCACAGGAAAACAGCAACGAAACAATTATTTAAATTTCTTCTTTTGTTCAGGTCATTATAACAATATTAATTTATAGTTTAACACTTTCTGTATCTAACCACCTGAAACCGTCCCTAGTTTTATAATACAAAACTCTGTGTTTTAAATCTTTAGTTACCAACCCAGCCAAAAACAGCTCTGGTTCTATGAAATAAAACCACCCATTTTAACCCTTTAGTTACCAACCCAGCCAAAAACAGCTCTGGTTCTATGAAATAAAACCACCCATTTTAACCCTTTAGCTACTAACCCAGCCCAAACCAGCTCTGGTTCTATCAAATAAAACCACCCATTTTAACCATTTAGTTACCAACCTGACCAAAACCAGCTCTAGTTCTATCAAATAAAACCACCCATTTTAACCCTTTAGTTACCAACCCAGCCAAAACCAGCTCTGGTTCTATGAAATAAAACGACCCATTTTAACCCTTTAGCTACCAACCCAGCCAAAACCAGCTCTGGTTCTATGAAATAAAACGACCCATTTTAACCCTTTAGTTACCAACCCAGCCAAAACCAGTTCTGGTTCTATGAAATAAAACCTCCTATTTTAACTCTTTAATTACCAACCCAGCCAAAACCAGCTCTGGTTCTATGAAATAAAACCTCCTATTTTAACCCTTTAGCTACCAACCCAGCCAAAAACAGCTCTGGTTCTATGAAATAAAACCACCCATTTTAACCCTTTAGTTACCAACCCAGCCAAAACCAGCTCTGGTTCTATGAAATAAAACAACCCATTTTAACCCTTTAGCTACCAACCCAGCCAAAAACAGCTCTGGTTCTATGGAATAAAATGACCCATTTTAACCCTTTAGCTACCAACCCAGCCAAAACCAGCTCTGGTTCTATGAAATAAAACCTCCTATTTTAACCCTTTAGCTACCAACCCAGCCAAAACCAGCCCTGGTTCTATGAAATAAAACGACCCATTTTAACCCTTTAGCTACCAACCCAGCCAAAACCAGCTCTGGTTCTATGAAATAAAACCTCCCATTTTAAAGGTTTCTAATTTAAATTAAAATCTTCCAACATAATTTTATATAAGAACCTTACATTAAATTACTATCTTAGTAGTGAAATAATTAATAATTTTAGTAAAACCCTTAAAATTCTTCATTAATTAATTGAAATAGAATGTATTTCATTAGAACTGTGGTCAACAACACAACACAGCCACAACACAACACAACACAGTACAACACAACTCAGTACAACACAACACAGTACAACACAACGCATTAAAACACAACACACCACAGAACAACACACCATACTCACAACACAGTACAACACAACAGAGTACGACACAACACAGCCACAACACACCACAGAACAACACACCATACTCACAACACAGTACAACACAACAGAGTACGACACAACACAGCCACAACACACCACAGAACAACACACCATACTCACAACACAGTACAACACAACACAGTACGACACAACACAGCCACAACACACCACAGAACACCACACCATACTCACAACACAGTACAACACAACACAGTACGGCACAACACAGCCACAATACACCACAGAACAACACACCATACTCACAACACAGTACAACACAACACACCACAACAGATAACACAACACACCACAGAACAGCACACCATACTTACAACACATCACAACACAACACACCATACCACAACACACTGTAGTCTCACCACAACACACTGTAGTCACAACACTACACACTATAATCAGAACACAACACACTGTAGTCACAACACTACACACTATAATCAGAACACAACACACTGTAGTCACAACACTACACACTATAATCAGAACACAACACACTGTAGTCACAACACTACACACTATAATCAGAACACAACACACTGTAGTCACAACACTACACACTATAATCACAACACAACACACTGTAGTCACAACACTACACACTATAATCAGAATACAACACACTGTAGTCACAACACTACACACTATAATCAGAACACAACACACTGTAGTCACAACACTACACACTATAATCAGAATACAACACACTGTAGTCACAACACTACACACTATAATCACAACATAATTCCACTCTGTTTAGAATGGAGAAAAAATCAATAATGGAGAAAATGTGAAAGAACACCAAATGTTACTCCATAAATAACGTCTATAAGACCTAAATGGAACAACAACAACAACATTAACAACAACAACAACAATAAAAAACAAGATCCCTGAGTAAAAAACAAAACACAAAAACCAAACATTTGGGAGTGACGGTGGGGGAAGTTGAGGGGGAGGTGGGGAAGTTGAGGGGGAGGTGGGAAAGTTGAGGGGAGGGGGTTGAGGGGGGAGTGGGGGAAGTTGAGGGGAGGGGGTTGAGGGGGTGGGGGAAGTGAAATATTAAGAAGAAGGAAATAAAAAATAAAAACAACAAAGAAAACTAAAAAAATAGGGTGGGGGTGGGGGAGAAAAATAAGAAAAAATATTACCAAAGAGTCAAAGACAAGAACAGCTTTTGGAAGTTGTAGTTACAGTCGTGGAATACCTATGTAATCTCCATCCATCAAGGCTAATGCCAGGAGAGACCTCATACCAATTCCAGAGACGGCTTAAGCAGAAGTAAATTTATTCATAGGCAACGGATGGTGTAAATTATCACTTCAAATTGGGTATTTGTAACTAATTCATCACCTGCTATAACAGACATGTATGTAAATCAGTAGCTTTGAAATGATTGACTGGGGCGTTACAAGGGACTGTGGTACAGGGCAACCCTATATTTCATTACTATATTAAGACAAAGCACTATAAAAGCTCAATAAACTCCATAATACTACAATATAGCTTTTCTTTATTTTCATTTCAGCTTAATGACTCTACTAAAAGAATACCTGAGAAAAATTTCATCATGGTTGTTTGTTCTGCTTCTAGAAAAATCTAAAATATGATTAGGTGCATTATCTGGCTACTTTCATTGATTTATGAGATAATTACTTGGAGACAGGGGACAAAACAATATCACTGTTTTATCACTAGCTTTACTTACTAACAGTTACACTGCTTGAGAGCAGTATAACTTTAATTAATTTTGCTTTATATAATTAGTGGAGGTATGTGGCAGTCTAGGGTGTTGGATCATAATATCGTGGGTTTGATTCCTGGGCTGGGTTGAGTTCTTGAGCAAAACACTTCATTTCATGTTGCTCCAGTATACTCACTCAGCTGAAAATGAGTACCAACAATAGCTGGAGGTTTAACCCTGCGATGGACTGGCGTCCTGTCTAGGGGAAGCCTTGTACTCTCAGTTGCTTCACGCCATGAAACCGGGATAAGCAGCGGTCAAATGAGCCTTCTGGCTTAAGACAGACTTTAGACTTAGACCAGTATACTCAGCTGAGTACCAGTACCAGCAATAGCTGGAGGTTTAACCCTACGATAGACTGGCATACTGTCCAGGGGAGAGTCCCGTATTCTCTGTCACTTCAAACCATGAAACTGGGACCAACATCGGCCTGACAAACCTCCTGGCTTGAGACAGACTTTAGAGTTAAACTTTATATGATTAGCTAGGTCTATAATGATTTTATATATCTAAAAAGTAAACAGAAATAACAAAGCAAACGATTGTAGATTGAAGAAGATATATTATTAGTTTAACGCTTGAAATAGCAGGAAAAGAGTCTTAACATTTCAGACACTAGTCCTTCATCAGAAGGTAGAATTAAAAATAAAAGATAAAATAGAAAGATAAAAAGTGAGAAAAAGAAGGTAAAAAAACAAAACAAAAACCAAGAAAACTCACACACGGGAATATTCAGCCATTTTGGAGATATGATTATATCTTTCTATTATATATTTTTGAGTTTGTGCTTAAGTTTCTTTGCCCCAATACATATATACTCTTGGGAAAGGCATTCATGCCACAACTTCCATTTAATCCATATGTAAACACTGGTTTTATTGAATCAACTTCTGTTGGTTTCAACAATGAGAGTGTCTGTTGTTTAATCAATGATACGGTCATGAAATTAACATGTAAATAACTTACCATATATACTCTCAGATCTCAAATAATCGTCTCCTCACCCACCTGCTTATTCATTTTTACACCCCCTCCCTACTGCTCAACCCCCCCCCCCCCCACTTATTAAATTTTGCTAATCTATCTCCAGCGAATTCTTATTTTAAGTGGTAGCATTCTTGCAACAATTACTTTTCTTTACATATTAAAAAACATTATACAAGACAAAAAAAGAACATTACTAAAAATTCCATATGTTATAAAATAAATAGGATGGGTTGGGTCTCAATATGTAAACTAAACGACTAATTCTGGTTTTAAAAACAACAAGGGAGACAACCTAGAAAAATTACCAACTTTCCAAATGCCGCTTGTTCCAATTCCCCCCTTATATTTGGGACCTGAGAGTTCTTGAATATAAGCCGGCAAAAATCTAATGTAATGACTGAAAGAATACAATCCTGAATACAAGTAGATGAAATGGGGTTCCACTGAAGGGTCTTTGCAGTAACGTTTCTCAATAGAGTGTGTAGCTTGGAGATATGAGAGTCCCTCCTGGCAGAGCCACTACTTCTCCTACTACACACCAGCTACATACACTACACACACTAGCTACATACACTACACACACTAGCTACACACACTACACACACTAGCTACATACACTACACACACTAGCTACATACACTACACACACTAGCTACATACTCTACACACACTAGCTACATACACTACACACACTAGCTACATACACTACACACACCAGCTACATACACTACACACACTAGCTACACACACTACACACACTAGCTACACACACTACACACACCAGCTACATACACTACACACACTAGCTACATACACTACACACACTAGCTACATACACTACACACGATAGCTACATACACTACACACACTAGCTACATACACTACACACACTACCTACATACACTACACACACTAGCTACATACACTACACACACTAGCTACATACACTACACACACTAGCTACATACACTACACACACTAGCTACATACACTACACACACTAGCTACATACACTACACACACTAGCTACATACACTACACACGATAGCTACATACACTACACACGATAGCTACATACACTACACACACTAGCTACATACACTACACACACTACCTACATACACTACACACACTAGCTACATACACTACACACACTAGCTACATACACTACACACACTAGCTACATACACTACACACGATAGCTACATACACTACACACACTAGCTACATACACTACACACACTACCTACATACACTACACACACTAGCTACATACACTACACACACTAGCTACATACACTACATACACTACCTACATACACTACACACACTAGCTACATACACTACACACACTAGCTACATACACTACACACACTAGCTACATACACTACACACCATAGCTACATACACTACACACGATAGCTACATACACTACACACGATAGCTACATACACTACACACACTAGCTACATACACTACACACACTAGCTACATACACTACACACGATAGCTACATACACTACACACACTAGCTACATACACTACACACACTAGCTACATACGCTACACACGTTGGCTACATACACTACACACACTAGCTATAAACACTACACACACTAGCTACACACACTACACACACTAGCTACATACACTACACACGTTGGCTACATACACTACACACACTAGCTACATACACTACACACACTACACACACTAGCTACATACGCTACACACGTTGGCTACATACACTACACACACTAGCTACATACACTACACACACTAGCTACATACACTACACACACTAGCTACACACACTACACACACTAGCTACATACACTACACACGTTGGCTACATACACTACACACACTAGCTACATACACTACACACGATAGCTACATACACTACACACACTAGCTACACACACTACACACACTAGCTACATACACTACACACACTAGCTACATACACTACACACGATAGCTACATACACTACACACACTAGCTACATACACTACACACGTTGGCTACATACACTACACACACTAGCTACATACACTACACACACTAGCTACATACACTACACATGATAGCTACATACACTACACACACTAGCTACATACACTACACACACTACCTACATACACTACACACACTACACACACTAGCTACATACACTACACACACTAGCTACATACACTACACACACTAGCTATAAACACTACACACACTAGCTACACACACTACACACACTAGCTACATACACTACACACGTTGGCTACATACACTACACACACTAGCTACATACACTACACACACTAGCTACATACACTACACACACTAGCTACATACACTACACACACTAGCTATAAACACTACACACTAGCTACACACACTACACACACTACACACACTAGCTATAAACACTACACACACTAGCTACACACACTACACACACTAGCTAAACACACCAGCTACATACACTACACACACTAGCTACATACACTACACACACTAGCTACACACACTACACACACTAGCTACATACACTACACACACTAGCTACACACACTACACATGATAGCTACATACACTACACACACTAGCTACATACACTACACACGATAGCTACATACACTACACACACTAGCTACATACACTACACACACTAGCTATAAACACTACACACACTAGCTACACACACTACACACACTAGCTACACACACTACACACACTAGCTATAAACACTACACACACTAGCTATAAACACTACACACACTACACACACTAGCTACATACACTACACACACTAGCTATAAACACTACACACACTAGCTACACACACTACACACACCAGCTACATACACTACACACACTAGCTACATACACTACACACACTAGCTACATACACTACACACGATAGCTACATACACTACACACACTAGCTACATACATTACACACACTAGCTACATACACTACACACACTAGCTACATACACTACACACACTAGCTATAAACACTACACACACTAGCTACACACACTACACACACTAGCTACACACACTACACACACTAGCTACATACACTACACACACTAGCTACACACACTACACACACTAGCTACATACACTACACACGATAGCTACATACACTACACACACTAGCTACATACACTACACACGATAGCTACATACACTACACACACTAGCTATAAACACTACACACACTACACACACTAGCTACATACACTACACACACTAGCTACATACACTACACACGATAGCTACATACACTACACACACTAGCTACAAACACTACACACACTAGCTACATACACTACACACACTAGCTATAAACACTACACACACTAGCTACACACACTACACACACTAGCTAAACACACCAGCTACATACACTACACACACTAGCTACATACACTACACACACTAGCTACACACACTACACACACCAGCTACATACACTACACACACTAGCTACATACACTACACACACTAGCTACATACACTACACACACTAGCTACATACACTACACACACTACATACACTAGCTACATACACTACACACACCAGCTACATACACTACACACACTAGCTACACACACTAGCTACCCACACTACACACACCAGCTACATACACTACACACACTAGCTACATACACTACACACACTAGCTACATACACTACACACACTAGCTACATACAATACACACACTACACACACTAGCTACACACACTACAAACACTAGCTACATACACTACACACACTAGCTATAAACACTACACACACTAGCTACACACACTACAAACACTAGCTACATACACTACACACACTAACTACACACACTACACACACTAGCTACATACACTACACACACTAGCTATAAACACTACACACACTAGCTACATACACTACACACACTAGCTACACACACTACACACACTAGCTACACACACTACACACACTAGCTACATACACTACACACACTAGCTACACACACTACAAACACTAGCTACATACACTACACACACTAGCTACACACACTACACACACTAGCTACATACACTACACACACTAGCTATATACACTACACACACTACACACACTAGCTACACACACTACACACACTAGCTATAAACACTACACACACTAGCTACACACACTACAAACACTAGCTACATACACTACACACACTAGCTACACACACTACACACACCAGCTACATACACTACACACACTAGCTACACACACTACACACACCAGCTACATACACTACACACACTAGCTACATACACTACACACACTAGCTACATACACTACACACACTAGCTACATACAATACACACACTACACACACTAGCTACACACACTACAAACACTAGCTACATACACTACACACACTAGCTACACACACTACACACACTAGCTACATATACTACACACACTAGCTACACACACTACACACACTAGCTACATACACTACACACACTAGCTATAAACACTACACACACTAGCTACACACACTACAAACACTAGCTACATACACTACACACACTACACACACTAGCTACATACACTACACACACTAGCTACACACACTACACACACTAGCTACACACACTACACACACTAGCTACACACACTACACACACTAGCTACATACACTACACACACTAGCTACACACACTACACACACTAGCTACATACACTACACACACTAGCTACATACAATACACACACTACACACACTATAGAACAACAATCTGTACATTGAACAGATTCTTCCACACTTGTCTGTTCTCAATGAACTTTCAGAAATATGATAAAACTTGGAAATATAACAGATATTCATTTAGTTTCTTTTACTTGAAGAATAATTGAAAGATTTGTAACAGAATTTGTTGTGTCTGATAAATCTGTGGGTCTCAGGTATAACATATTGTGTTAAAAGTCTGATAAATCTGTGGGTCTCAGGTATAACATATTGTGTTAAAAGTCTGATAAATCTGTGGGTCTCAGGTATAACATATTGTGTTAAAAGTCTGATAAATCTGTGGGTCTCAGGTATAACATATTGTGTTAAAAGTCTGATAAATCTGTGGGTCTCAGGTATAACATATTGTGTTAAAAGTCTGAATATTACAGTAGGTCAAAACAAATGAATCAGAGAGAGAGAGAGAGCAGGATGTGTTATATAAATCTATTTTAAAGGTAATTCTGTGAAGCCATATCATTTGATCAGTTAGTTCTAACCCTTTATTTCACTGACTTCATTGTTCCCCACCCCCCGGCAACCCCACCTGACACATTAAACTTCATTATTACATCTTATGTAGGAAATACTATTTCATGGTTGGTTACTTTTGGAACTTTTACTCTCTCTCGCCTCTACTCAGTTAAATCACATTGTTGATGTTTAAAATATATTTGACTTTTCTACAGAGAATATGTGTGGTCTAGGAAAAGAGATATCCTTGATGTGTTGACAATGAAGTATTGTATATCTCCCTTAATGTCGGACATTACTCCTCTGGTGTGTATATATATTATATATACAAGAAGAGCAAAGTCACATATATATAGTTGGACAAATATAACAAAACAAAGGCAGAGATACAAAAATACAAACTCTTACTAAGATCTCGCTTAGGAGGAAGTAAAGGAGGGTTCGGCACTTCAGGCATATATATATATACATATATCTATACACAGATGATGATGATCATCATATATATATATATATATATGTATGTATATGTTTACAGCTATTTAATAGCATTAAAGTGTTGTTGTAGTTGACTGAGTTGATACAAGGTTGATCTATGATCAAAATGATTGAGGGCTTCTATCTTGTCACTGCTACTTGGCTAACACTGACACACCAACACACACACTGACACTGACACACCAACACACACACTGACACACACCAACACACACACTGACACACCAACACACACACTGACACTGACACACCAACACACACACTGACACACACCAACACACACACACCAACACACACACTGACACACCAACACACACACTGACACTGACACACACCAACACACACACACCAACACACACACTGACACTGACACACCAACACACACACTGACACTGACACACACCAACACACACACACCAACACACACGCAAACACTGACACACCAACACACACACTGACACTGACACACACCAACACACACACACCAACACACACACTGACACTGACACACCAACACACACACTGACACTGACACACACCAACACACACACACCAACACACACACTGACACTGACACACCAACACACACACTGACACTGACACACCAACACACACACTGACACTGAGACACACCAACACACACACACCAACACACACACTGACACTGACACACCAACACACACACTGACACTGACACACACCAACACACACACACCAACACACACACTGACACTGACACACCAACACACACACTGACACTGACACACCAACACACACACTGACACTGACACACACCAACACACACACACCAACACACACACTGACACTGACACACCAACACACACACTGACACTGACACACCAACACACACACTGACACTGACACACACCAACACACACACACCAACACACACACTGACACACCAACACACACACTGACACTGACACACACCAACACACACACACCAACACACACACTGACACTGACACACCAACACACACACTGACACTGACACACACCAACACACACACACCAACACACACGCAAACACTGACACACCAACACACACACTGACACTGACACACACCAACACACACACTGACACTGACACACCAACACACACACTGACACTGACACACACCAACACACACACACCAACACACACACTGACACTGACACACCAACACACACACTGACACTGACACACACCAACACACACACACCAACACACACGCAAACACTGACACTGACACACAGACAGACACCAACACACAGACACAGATATTTCACTTTACTCGATTGTTAAATAGAGCTTTAGAAAAGAACAGATCCATCACCACCACCATCATCATCACCACCACCACCACCACCACCACCATCATCATCACCACCACCACAACCATCATCACCACCACCACCACCACAACCATCATCATCATCACCACCACCACCATCATCACCACCACCACCACCACAACCATCATCACCACCACCACCACCACAACCATCATCACCACCACCACCACCACCACCACCATCATCATCACCACCACCATAACCATCATCACCACCACCACCACCACAACCATCATCATCACCACCACCACAACCATCATCACCACCACCACCACCACAACCATCATCACCACCACCACCACCACCACCATCATCATCACCACCACCACCACCACCACCATCATCATCACCACCACCACAACCATCACCACCACCACCACCACCACAACCATCATCACCACCACCACCACCACAACCATCATCACCACCACCACAACCATCATCACCATCACCACCAACACAACCATCATCACCACCACCACCATCACCATCACCACAACCATCATCACCACCACCATCACAATCACCACCACCATCATCACCACCACCATCACAATCACCACCACCATCATCACCACCACCACCACCACCACCACCACAACCATCATCACCACCACCACAACCATCATCACCACCACCACCACCACAACCATCATCACCACCACCACCACAACCATCACCATCAACACAACCATCACCACCACCACCAACACAACCATCATCACCACCACCACCACAACCATCATCACCACCACCACCACAACCATCACCATCACCACCACCACCATCACAACCATCACCATCACCACCAACACAACCATCATCATCACCACCACCACCACAACCATCATCATCATCACCACCATCATCATCATCACCACCACCACCACAACAATCATCACCACCACCACCACAACCGTCATCATCACCACCACCACCACAACCATCACCATCACCACCACCACAACCATCATCATCACCACCACCACAACCATCATCACCACCACCACAACCATCATCACCTCCACCACCATCATCATCATCACCACCACGACGATGACCATCACCACCACCACAACCATCATAACCATCACCATCACCACAACCATCATCACAACCACCACCACCATCACAACCATCACCATCACCACCACCACAACCATTATCACCATCACCATCATTATCATCATCATTGTTATCACCACAATCACCACTACCATCACCATCACCACTACCATCACCATCATCACCACTACCATCACCACCACCATCACCATCACCACTACCATCATCACCACTACCATCACCACCACCATCACCACCATCGCCACTACCAACACCACCATCACCACTACCATCACCATCATCACTACCATCACCACCATCATCACCACAACCACCAGGTGATGTGTTGTTTCCTTGAGCAAGACACTTTATTTCACATTGCTCCAGTTTACTCAGCTGTAGAAATGAGATGATAGGGACTGGGGTCCCTATCATTCCACTGCAAAGTGGTCGTGGAGGTGCCACGGCAAAAAAGCACCCAGCACTCACTGTAAATGAGGTTGGTGTTAGGAAGGGCATCCAGCTGTAGAAATCAAGCCAGAATCAGTTTCCGTCCTACCCTTGCAAGCAGGGAAAAAGCGGACGTAAAATGAAATGATGATATAACCACGTGAAATGGCTTCTGTATGATATATCATCATCATCATCATCTTCGTATAACGTCCATTTTCCACGCTAGCATGTGTTAGATGGGAGTTGTCCCACTTGAGGCAAGGTTGGTCAGGTGACTGTGTCTCGCTCATAAAGGACTATCTAGCAGGTTTTCTATGGCTGGATGCCCTTCCTAACACCAACCACATTTACAGTGTGGAACTGGGAACTTTTTACCGTGTTACCTACACGACCACATTACAGTGTAGACTGTGTTTTTTCTCATGACACCTACACTATCTCGATCTCATTTATTTGGACTGGATGTTGTGGTACCAACTTTACAGAGAGAGGGTGGTGTTGGTGGGAGTGGGAGGATAGGGTAGGGTAGTGGATCGGGGTGTATATTTGTTTAAGAGGTGCCTACTGACTGTAGGTTTCGCCTTGTACATAGGCAAGGCGGGTCTTCTATATATATATATAATATATATGTGTATGTATATATACACACATACTTATATAAGAAGATCCTGAGTTGAGTCGGGAGTACCACAGTAAATAAAGTACTCCTCAATACATGTGTAGAGTGAAGACAATAGTTTATATAGAAAAGGCTTCTACAGGACTAAAACTATTTATTCGTATGAAATCATCATATATATATATATATATATATATATATATATATATATATATATATTAGGGTAAACATTGATGCAATTCAATTCAAGCACTCAACATACTTTTTCCACATAGGAGTGACGGAGTAAATATCGAATAAGGAAAAGCGAAGTAGTTTCAGATGTTCAAGTCCCTTAATAATAATGCTGTGATATATATTTCAGTGACGACACTGGCCACACTGTTCTGTGTGCGAGTGTCGTGTCATCATCAGACAGCTTGTTACATAATAAGGTTATGTTTCCGAGGCAATCCAAATTGGATCGACATGGGAACGGATGAATTGGGTGTTTTTTGGTTTTTCATCCGCTCCCTTGTGAGTACCAATTCACCCCTACCGGCCTGCGCAAGCGCATGTCCAAAGGAAGTTGACCATTAGCCACCGCAGATTTCAACAAAATTTGCTTACTCAGTTCACCCTGTCAGCCAAAACAATGGCCCACCAATGCCTGTACCATATTTTACTGCTACCCATCATGGCTGTGACAGTCAGCCGAGAGCCAGAGGGGATGGGAGAGTGTTAGTTTTAGTCATAATACTACCCCTCACTAAGCGTTGACGGTACGACTGACCATCACCTTATAAGGGAAAATAAACTTATTCTAGGTATCATGGTTTTACGTTGGAAGTTAAGAGTGGGAGTTGGAAATAAAAATTAAAATCCTAAATCAAATATCAGAAATTATAAATTAAACAATTAAGAAATTAACAATTAGAAATTAAAGAATTAAAAAAAATAATTAAAAAATTCTTTTCAGGTGATAATTCGGATTGAGGTGAGTAAAAATATAGACTGAAGTGAGTAAATAATATGGAGAGAGATGTTTAAATAATATGTTCCGAGGCAATCCAATTTGGATTGCCTCGGAAACATAACCTTATTATGTAACAAGCTGTCTGATGATGACACGACACTCGCACACAGAACAGTGTAGCTAGTGTCGTCACTGAAATATATATCACAGCATTATTATTAAGGGACTTGAATATCTGAAACTACTTCACTTTTCCTTATTCTATATATATATATATATATATATATATATATATATATATATATATATATAGGTGTCACGACAAAAAACACACACAGTCTACGCTGTAATGTGGCCGTGTAGCTAACACGGTAAAAAGTTCCCAGTTCCACACTGTAAATGTGGTTGGTGTTAGGAAGGGCATCCAGTCGTAGAAAACCTGCCAGATAGTCCTATATGAGCGAGACATGGTCACCCGACCAACCTTGCCTCAAGTGGGACAACTCCCGTCTAACCCATGCTACCGTGGAAAATGGATGTTAAACGAAGATGATGATGATGATGATATATATATCACCCTAATAATAATAACAGCACTCACTGTAAATGAGGTTGGTGTTAGGAAGGGCATCCAGCTGTAGAAATCAAGCCAGAATCCCGTCCTACCCTGCAAGCAGGGAAAAAGAGGATGTAAAATGAAATGATATGTATATATATGTATAAATTAAACAGGAAAAGAATCTTAACGTTTCGGACACTAGTCCTTCATCAGAAGATAGAATTATAAATAAAAAATAAGCTAGAAACATAAAGAGTGAGAAGAGGAAAGAATGGAAATAAAAAATGACATCCAGAGAGAGAGAGAGATGCTTACATACAGTCTTAAACACATTCACTGACATCCACAGATGCATACACACCCTCTTAACGACATCCAAACACACACACAAATAAATATAAATACATAGTTACAATAAAAATAATCTCGCTATAATTTTATAAACAGACAATCACATTTTCTATTAATTAGTTAGAAAATGGTTTTCCTACAAAAATAGATGGAAATTTTCGGAAATAAGTTTTATGTAAATCTTTCCAACTGAAATCACACGAAGCTGTTAAAACAACAACAATAAACAAATAAACCATAAAATATAAGAATATCAATAATAACAATCATCAACTATAATAATAGCAAATGTGTGTATATTTATATATTACTGAGGAAGGAAGGGGTGGTGATAAAACTATAGACCAGTGTTCTGTGTTACACCACTGTGTGTATATGTGTAGTGAATTGGTGGCTATTATTGTGTGTGTGAATATATTTATACTTGTGTGAGTGTATGTGTGTATATATTTATATACTCATACATATAAATATATATATATACACACTAAGATATTATCTATGTTAGTTGCAGATAGTTAATCCATAAAACATTTTGTAATAAAAGAATTATTAAACTAAAAACTTGTCCCTTTTTATACCTAAAATATTACAATTAGCCGCCATTTGTGATGGCACAAGGTCAGCTAGTTTCTAGATAATGAGATAATAACTGTTTCTACTTTAGGCACAAGGCCAGCAATTACCCAGTACATTACTGGTACTTTATTTTATCGACCTCGTAAGGATGAAAGGCAAAGTTAACCTTGGCTGGATTTGAACTCAGAATGGCAAGGGCTGTAACTCTATGCATCAAAGCATGGCGTTCGACCCTCTACCGATACTGCCAATCCACCAATAATAATAACAATAGTAATAATAATTACTGTTATATTATTGACAACAATAATACTCTAGATGGAAACTATAGTCTGAGTTTAGTGAAGAAACCAACAAATAGAACTCATTTCAAATTGACACGAGACATTACACTCCTCTGATTGGTAGTTTATTGCTTGTCATCATTGTCATCACCATCACCACCATCACCACCACAACCATCACCATCACCACCATCACCACCATCACCATCACCACCATCACCACCATCACCACCACAACCATCAGCACAACCATCACCATCACCATCACCACCATCACCACCATCACCATCACCATCACCACCATCACCACCATCACCACCACAACCATCACCACCATCACCATCACCATCATCACCATCACCACCACCATCACCACCATCACCACCATCACCATCATCATCACCATCACCACCACAACCATCACCATCACCACCATCACCACCACAACCATCACCACCATCACCACCACCACCCCATCACCATCATCACCATCACCATCACCACCACCACCACCACCATCACCACCATCACCATCATCACCATCACCACCACCATCATCACCATCACCACCAACCACCATCACCACCACCACCACATCACCATCACCACCATCAACACCACCACCATCACCATCACAACCATCACCATCAAAACCATCACAACCATTACCACCACCACCATCACCATCCCAACGACCATCACCACCATCATCACAACCATCACCACCACCATACCACCACCACCACCACCACCACCACCATCAAATGATAGAACCTCTCACCATTTATTGTACTTTACGATGTTATTCTTTTATTCCTGTTGAGAAACAATATAAAGGAGCTGAATGATTGCTTTCTCTGCTAACCATTCTTTATATATGAGAAAAGTTGAAGAATTCTTTATGATATGCTAAGGAAGGAATTCTTTTACTTTTTATGACATTATGGAAATAAATATTCTCTGGTCACCTGACTATTTTCAATAACAATTTCATGCTTGACTAGATAAATGAAAGAGATTTTTCTTAAAATGCATTTTATGCCAAAATTGTTTGTTGCTAGTATGGAATGGTAAAAGACAAAATAACTTGTAATAAAGTCATAGAGAATGTTTCTATATCATTTCATTGATGGTGTGTTCATATCGATAATAGAAAATATTTTGGTAAATATTCCAGATTCCAATCTTGGTGAATGAGAGCATTGAACTGCCCTGATTAGGGGTTAATAAGGAAAGATAAAACAACAGGGATCCCTAATTCTCTGTACAAAATAGATATGAAAATGTGATTTGCTGTAAGATATTGTGAAATAGAGTATGTAAAAGTCTGCTAATAATGGTTTTCAAAGTTGGAAGGAATTGGGAAAAATAATCTCTATATCTAGATTTTCTTGATTGGTTGACCAAAACAGTGAAAAACTAGCTTTTATTTCTTGTCTAGCCTGTGATAATGGTTTCTACTTTTGGCACAAGGCTAGCAATCTTGGGGGAGGGGATAGTTGATTAAATCAACCCCAGTGTATTACTGGTACTTTATTTTATCAACCCCCCGTAAGGATGAAAGGCAAACCTAACCTCAGTGGGATTTGAATTCGGAATGTAAAAAGATGTAACTATATGTCACAAAGCGTATTGTCTGATACTCTACCGATTACTGCAAATCCACGGCCCTTGCCTATAATAATACAAGATTATTTTTTAAATATTTTTCCTTTGAATAAGATAAATAAAAATAATAAAAATGGTAATCCTTTGGGGCCAAGGGTTGGTATGTCTGAGCTGAGCAGTGGGGGTGAGCTCCTGCTGGCCAACAAAATAGCTCAAATAACCTCTGCTGGCCAAACTCCCTCCCATGTGTCGTGGAACTGGCTCCACCAAATTGGGTTGGGTGTGACAGTGAGAGCTCGGCGCTATAACTGATGCAATGTTTGAATTACATTATCCTAAAGTGGATATATTTGCGGCTGGGCACCACTTGTGAAACCAATCGCCCACAGAAACTCCATTGAAATGAATTTTCAAGTCAAAGGAAGGGTCCATAGAAGTGGTCGGTAGCTTCTGCTATCTAGGTGACTTAATCAATCAGCAGTGGAGGAGGCTACTTAAGGAGCATAATAGCTAGGATAAGGATAGGATGGGAAAAAGCTTAGAGAACTACTCTCCCTGTTGACAACAAAAGGTTTCTGCCTCTCTACAAAAGGACGACTGTGTGTGAAGTGTGATATTTTTTTTGTTTTAATTTAAAACCATTTTGATATCAGTAACTGCCTCTGCTACATCATCATTGTTTTAATGGCCATTTTTCCATGCTTGCCTAGGTTGGATGGTCCTTCTCAGCACAGCATCTTTCCACTCCTTTCATTTCTTCCTTTTCTCCTGTGAGTCTCAGCTATTTGAGGTCAGTTCTCTCCACCTCTGTCCAGGTCTTTGTTGCTCTACCTCTACTGCAGTTTCCGTTCACGAGGATTCTCTGGCACTCATCATGGAGGTTGTCATCGTGAGGGGGGAAGATGTAGAGAGAGCTCAGCCGTCGGGGTCCTACTCGTTCCTATATATATATATATATATCCAAAATTAAAATTAAGGGTTGTCATGTCTGAGAGACATGTACCATATCCACCGTAGAATAAGCTCAAAGATTAGATCCGAGCATTTCATATCAACTAGAAATAGATTGACATATATATATATAAAATAAACATATGAAACAATCACAGGGAATAATTTGTAAAGAATGTAAGCACACATAGCTAGGTAGGTAACTAATTAAAGTTTAACTAGAACTTCAAATATAGATACCTTTTAAAATGATTAATCAGATTAATCATTTTAAAAGGTATCTATATTTGAAGTTCTAGTTAAACTTTAATTAGTTACCTACCTAGCTATGTGTGCTTACATTCTTTACAAATTATTCCCTGTGATTGTTTCATATGTTTATTTTATATATATATATGTCAATCTATTTATATATATATATATATATATATGTATATATATATATATATGTATGGAAAACGAAGAATCAGTGGTGCATCGGAACACAATTTATTACGTATTAAAATTGTTTCTCTGGTGAAGAGCTTGAGGTGGGATCTGTTTGTGGATCGAACCTGACTCTGGATTCGCAAGTTCCTCAGATACGTCTGGTGATTTTGAAGCAAATCCTCTTTCTGGCATTAGAAACCTTCCAAACACAATGTGTGAGTTAAGATTATTATCACTAATTATCATTTCCAGGTCATCTGAAAGGATCATAACATTTTAGGGGAACATCTCTTAACCTTTCGTGACCTCATTTCTAATGAAATACACTATTTTAATTAATTAATGAAGAATTTTGAGGGATTTACTAAAATTATTAATTATTTCATTACTAAGATAGTAACTTAATGAAAGGTTCTTATATAAAATTATGTTGGAAGATTTTAATTTAAATTGGAAACCTTTAAAATGGGTGGTTTTATTTCATAGAACCAGAGCTGGTTTTGATAACTAAAGGGTTAAACCATGTTATTTTTTCTTTTGTGTATGTTTTTCCCTTGTGTCATTCTTAAACCATGTTATATTCCTTCTTATATGTTTCCCCTGTCCCACCCTTTAAATCACGGAGTTAGTCTACATCATGGAAGAAGCCATTAATCATGTTAATATGTCAAGAGTTTGAACTAAGGATTATCCCAGAGTTGTGGTAATGTCCCCCACAGGATCTAATTCAGAGATTAAGAAAAGGTAGTTCTAATCCTTATGACTGTAGCATTATAATCTCCCCGCTCCCCCTCAAGTACAGTTATTCTTTCAGCAGTTTGGTTTAAACATTATTTTACTTTCTTTGGATGATTTACAATTGTTTTCTTTTGCTAATGTAGAAGAGCAGGCAATATAATGTAAAAGAGATCATCAATACCCAATAGAAAATAAATTATTTTTAAACATAAGAATTAGCTTATAACAGTTCAAATGGTTGAAGGTGATAGTTATTTTAAGCAATTATCATCATCCTCATAATCAAAATCTAAACTGGGTGTTAGACTTAATCCATCTTCCAGTTTAACACTCTCACCTGATCCTTGTGTGTCTTAAGCAAGAGTCCACTCTGTTACAATAATTCAGGCCATGTCTCTGGTCTGAAGTTAATAACTTCTTCCTATCCTTCCATCAGTCATGAAGACTCTAAAAAAGGGGTTATCATTTTTCCTCTCCCACCTCTGATTAAACTATTAACACTGTTGACACCAACAGACCTACAACCACTCCTCATTCTATCATACAAGAACTGTTTGTTTTAAATTCTTTATATTTAAGTTTAACCTTAGTCTATATAAGAACTTTTTCTTAAGTTTTGCTCCAAATACCAACTTCGTCTTCGCCCACATATTTGAGGGTCATGGGGGCAGAGTCCTGAAACACTCCTTCCAGCAGTACCTGTTAGAAACAACCATCACCAACTGATCCAGCTGGATCCCCAAGCCTGACCAGCCAAGCTCATGGATGATATCCAACTATTTTACTCGGGGTCTACCCCTGCGTCTCCTGCTATTTTGTTTTGTCCATAAAATCTGTCCAGCAATTCTTTCCTGAGACATTCTAACCACATGTCCATAATATTGAAGCTGTGATCTCTTAATTCAGAAAAGTAGCGGCTCTACTTGAAATAACTCTCTGATCTTTAGCTACACACTCTATCGAGTAATGTTACTCCAAAGACCCTTCGGAGGAACCCTATTTCAACTGCTTGTATTTCTGATCGTATTCTTTCAATCATTACCATGACCATAGGCAAGGCCTGGCACAAATACAGAATAGAGGATAGCAAGTTTGGCTTAACTTCATGTTGGGAAAGCTGAATTGCATCAATGTTTTTTACACTTTTTAAAAATTTAACTGAAAATCGTAATCAGTTATTTCCATACAAATATAATTATAAAAGGGTTAAAAAAACCCAGCTTTTTTCATGATTTTAGACTGTAGAATATATCTACAAATTTAAACATCACCAGAGTATTCGAAGTCAGTATTTTACAGTGTTCCTTCCTTCTCTGACTAAACCCTTATAAAATAACTGGACTGGATAATACTGGCAGTATGTTTTATCATGTTAGTATTTAGAGCATTGGGCTTGTAATCGTGAGGTTGTTAGTTCGATTCTTGGACTGGGTGATGAATTGTGTCCTTGAGTAAAGTACAATGTACAAAACTTGATGAACAGAAATGAAGAATATTTTGGGGTAATTGGCAGGAAACTTATGAGGAGTTTGAAGAAACAGTGAAACCGAACTGCTGTGGAACAAGACTGAGAAAATACCGGATTACTGAAGTAAGAGGAAATTCTGTGAGCAATACCACCAGACATCTTGGAAAAACCTTGAGTAAAGATGTCTTTGTTGTGTTAATGGATGAACGTGAGCTGTAGGATAAGTCTACATAGAGAGATTATTAAAGGCTAGCCTGGTAAATGAAAATGTCTAACTGCAGGGTTGTTTGGATGTCATTCCAAACATCACAAAGATGGTGAAAGCCACCACCAACCCTTGGGTTTTCAATAATGCCCCACCCTCCCACTTATTTTCAGATATATAAAATTGAACAGAACTTTCAATGCAAGCTAATATATATTTCAAACCTGGACACCTACATGGTACCTCGAACCTGGACACCTACATGGTACCTCGAACCTGGACACTTACATGGTACCTCGAACCTGGACACCTACATGGTACCTCGAACCTGGACACCTACATGGTACCTCGAACCTGGACACCTAATGGTACCTCGAACCTGGACACTTACATGGTACCTCGAACCTGGACACTTACATGGTACCTCGAACCTGGACACCTACATGGTACCTCGAACCTGGACACCTACATGGTACCTCGAACCTGGACACCTACATGGTACCTCGAACCTGGACACCTACATGGTACCTCGAACCTGGACACTTACATGGTACCTCGAACCTGGACACCTACATGGTACCTCGAACCTGGACACCTACATGGTACCTCGAACCTGGACACTTACATGGTACCTCGAACCTGGACACCTACATGGTACCTCGAACCTGGACACCTACATGGTACCTCGAACCTGGACACCTACATGGTACCTCGAACCTGGACACCTACATGGTACCTCGAACCTGGACACCTACATGGTACCTCGAACCTGGACACTTACATGGTACCTCGAACCTGGACACTTACATGGTACCTCGAACCTGGACACCTACATGGTACCTCGAACCTGGACACCTACATGGTACCTCGAACCTGGACACCTACATGGTACCTCGAACCTGGACACCTACATGGTACCTCGAACCTGGACACCTACATGGTACCTCAAACCTGGACACTTACATGGTACCTCGAACCTGGACACCTACATGGTACCTCGAACCTGGACACCTACATGGTACCTTGAAACTCTACCCTAACTCTAACCCTTCAGATCACCAACAAACTTTGAATTACTGCAATTTATGAACTGCTCTTCCTATATAATAGGTAGATCCCAAGTTGAGTCAGGGGTAACGATAGTAAATGAGGTACTCAATACATGTGTAGAGTGAAGACAGAAGTTTATATAGAAGAGGCTTCTACAGGATTAGAACCGTTTCATTTGTATAAACTTATGTGTGTGTGTGTAATATATACATGTATATACATACATGATATACATACATGATATAATTCAAAATTCAAGAAAACCAAGGATAGTATTATTAAATAAATAATAATAATACTTGGTTTTCTTGAATTATAAATTCTCTGCTACTGGAACTGGTGTTTATTCCTCGAGTTTCTGTTCATTCCTGAAGAACGAATGGCTGAAAAAGTGCTCCGAGCTTATCTCATCTTACCAATGAAAATAGTGAACTATTACACTATAATCTCATATATATATATATGTGTGTATGTGTGTGTGTGTATATATATATGTGTGAGTGTATATGTATATGTGTGTATGCGTGTGTATATATATATATATATGTGTGTGTGTGTGTGTGTGTATATAGATATATGTGTGTATGTGTGTGTATATATATATATGTGTGTGTATATATATATATGTGTGACGCCAATGACATGTCGATATGTAACACAAACTTAAAAAAACCCGACAACCATCTGATTACCTATAGATCAAGGGAGCATTCTAGTCAGATAGATTTTATCCTTATCAGAGGACGAGATGGACAGTTGTATATACAAAAGCCTTCCCTGGTGAGGAATGTACCTCCCAACATAACTTAGTTGTCAGTGACCTCACGGTCAGAACTAGATGAACTTGGAAGCAGAAGCCAACCTGGGGAAGAATGATCTGGAAGCTGAAAGACCCCTCAGCTAGTAACAGATTTAAAGATATTTTACTCAACGCCTATGACAGAAAAGAAGAACAGATAGAGACATTCAATGTAGAAGAGCACTGGGAGTTCCTAAAAAATAACTTACTAAAGGCGATGGATGAGATTTGTGGTTGCAGCAAGTCTACAGGGAGGATGAGAGTGACTTTGTGGTGGAACAATAAGGTAGATCAAGCAATTAAGGCCAAGAGACAGGCATGAAAAGAATGGAAAAATGGGGCAAGCAGGGTACATTGCATAGAGACCAAGAGGGAAGCTAGGCGACAAGTATACTTAGCTAGAAGGGAAGTGGAGGATAGAAAATTCAAGCATGCTTTGCAATGTGAGGACCAGAAACAGGAGGTGTTCAGGATTGCGAGGCAGTGTGTCAGAGAGAATTGTGATGTCATTGGAGAGAAGTGTGTCCAGAATGATAAAAATGAGTTTGCCCTCACAAGTGCCGAGAAGAAAGATGCATGGAAGAGCCATTATGAAAGATTACTAAATGAGGAGAATGCATGGGAAGAAGAGACCCTACCCCAAGTGGACCCTATGGCGGAGCCAGCAATACAAGTCAGCAGCAGCGTAGTAAGTAAGGCAATTAAAGATATGAAGACTGGGAAGGCAACTGGTCCATCAGGTATAGCTGCCGAGATGCTGAAGGCATCTGGGTCGGAAGGTCACACCATAACCACATATATTGTTAATCAGGTAATACTAGAAGGTAATACTACAAAGGATTGGTGCAGCAGCATCATTGTCAACTGCTACAAGGGTAAAGGAGATGCACTAGATAGAGGGAACTATAGAGGTATAAAGCTGATGGACCAGATCATGAAAGTAACAGAAAGAGTTATAGCACAGCTGATTAGGGTAAAACTAGATGAGATGCAATTTGGGTTTGTCAGGAAAAGGCACCACTGATGCCCTCATCCTTGTGAGGCAGTCACAGGAAAAGTACCTAGTTAAAAGTAAGCCGCTCTACCTGGCATTTGTTGATCTGGAAAAAGCCTTCAACAGAGTGCCCCATGCTATAATCTGGTGGGCTCTTAGAAAACTAGATGAATGGCTTGTGAAAGCTGTACAAGCCATGTATAGGAGAGCAGCCAGCAAAGTTAGGGTTAACAATGACTATAGCGAGGAATTTAGCATACAGGTTGGTGTCCACCGGGGCTCTGTTCTTAGCCCTCTCCTGCTTATTATAGTATTGCAGGCTGTAACAGAGGAGTTTAAAACTGGATGTGGATGATCTTACACTTATAGCTGAATCTATGGCAGAACTAAAGAAGAAATTCCAAACATGGAAGGAGGGACTAGAAAGAAAGGGTCTTAAAGTCAACCTGACAAAGACTAAAGTCCTCATAAGTAGACGAGAAAACAGAACTCAGATCCCCTCAGGGAAATGGCCTTGCTCAGTATGTAGGAAAGGTGTAGGTAGGAACTCCATCCTCTGCCCCAAATGCAAACTATGGGTACACAAGAGATGTAGTGGTATCTCAGGAAGTTTAGTTAAGAATGTAGGCTTCACCTGTAGCAGATGTGCTGGGACAGCCACAGGAAACAAGTACCACCAAACTCTGGGAGGGCTCTGTAAAAACAGTAGAGAGCTTCTACTACCTAGGTGACCGAATTAGCAGCGGAGGTGGGTGTTCGGAAAGTACAATAACCAGGGTAAGAACGGGATGGAAGAATTTCAGGGAGCTACAGGCCACTGCTAGCTGCAAAAGGCTTTTCCCTCAAAATGAAAGGCAGACTGTATGATGCGTGTATCCGAACAGCAATGTTACATGGTAGTGAGACCAGGGCGCTCTCTGTAGATTAGAAAGAAACGAAGCTTACATGCTCCGATGGATGTGTAATAGTAATATACGCGAAAGGCAAAGCATAAACGAACTGAGAGAGAGACTGAGCATAAGAGGAATCAAATGCTGTGTGCAGGAGAGGCGGATGCGTTGGTATGGACATGTGATGCGTTTAAAAGATGACAGCTGCATAAAAAGGTGCAGAGCACTAGAAGTTGATGGAAGCCACGGAGTGGGGAGACCCAAGAAGACCTGGGTTGAGGTGATAAAAGCCGATCTTACCAAATTACACCTCTCAAAGGCGATGACACAGGACCGTAACCTCTGGCGTCATGCAGTTATACAGAAGACCCGAGCCCCCACTGGTACAAGCTGAAGCTGAAGCATATAGACAATATGCCCCCACCCCCTCCCACTGAAAAGTGGTCGTGGAGGTGCCACGGCAAAAAAGCACCCAGCACTCACTGTAAATGAGGTTGGTGTTAGGAAGGGCATCCAGCTGTAGAAATCAAGCCAGAATCAGTTCCTGTATGAGCAAGACAAGGTCAGCCGACTGGACACTGCCCACAACAGGACAACCCGTCTAACCCATGCTAGCATGGAAGAACGAACGTAAAACGGTGTTGATGATGATATGAATATGTAATATATGTGTGTGTGTGTGTGTATATATATATATACATATAGAGAGAGATAGAGGCATATATATAACGAAGGAAATGTGGTAAGGAACGAGGTGGACCATAACGCACCAAAGTACTCAATACTTAGGGTAGTAGAGTGGGTAATAGGAACGAGTAGGACCCCGACGGCTGAGCTCAAGCCGTTTCAACGGGTAATTCTGGACTAAAAAACATTTTTTTTTAGTCCAGAATTAGCCGTCGAAACGGCTTGAGCTCAGCCGTCGGGGCCCTACTCGTTCCTATATATATATATATATATATATATATATATATATATATTAATTCAAAGTATTAACAAAAATAGAACTTCTTGTGATCAAATATATTTTATTATACATATTTCAGAGGTACTGAGCTAACTTCAACAGTACGTCCTCATCAGATAAAATAAGATAATGCATGACATACCCTGACATAGTAGATGGTTAAGACTCAGTCATGGTAGTGAGTAAGATATGACAAAACTCAATAGAGGAGACTGAGGTTAGCTGGACATGCTCACCGACATCCAGAGTTGACATTGCACTCAGTGCTCCTTTGGGAGCCCCTACATGGACACACTAGAAGAGGAAGACCAAGGTTAACGTATGTTGATGCCCTAAGGACAGACGCTGGTCTGTTGGAGACGCAGGACATGGCAGCGATAATGAGGGACAGAGACCGCTGGAGAGAACTCGTCCATGGATCTCGGGAATTTTACCCGCCTTATATATATATATATATATATATATATATATATATATATATATATCGAAAGGTTGTGAGTTCAATTCTCAGACCAGGTGATGTGTTGTTTCCTTGAGCAAGACACTTTATTTCACATTGCTCCAGTTTACTCAGCTGTAGAAATGAGATACCGACCTGCCCGCCCAGCCAGTGGGATGGCGTTATCTTATGGCTAAAACAGCATGACGTGCTGTGACCAGCGGCGCCGAATGGACGCCCGATAGACTGGTCGGTCAAGGTGATATATATATATATATATATATATATATATATATATATATATATATATATATGCATGTATGTATGTATATGTGAAAAAATGGGGAGAAGAAGAAGAAATGGGGAGCGAGCGAGAGAAACATATACACACATATATATATATATATATATATATATATATATATATATATATATATATATATATATATGTATATATATATAGAGAGAGAGATAGAGGCATATATATATATATAGAGAGAGAGATAGAGGCATATATATATATAGAGAGAGAGAGATAGAGTAGAGAGAGAGAGATAGAGGTATATATATATATATATATATATATATATATGTATGTATATAATACTATATATATGTATATGTATATATATATATAGAGAGAGAAGGAAACAATAAAGTGATATGAAATTCTTGTTAAATTAATATTGGGTAAAGTTAAATATAAAGAGAAGGTATGTTTCACTGACCAGGAGTGTTTAAAAGGGTCGTCTGTTAGTGTGGCCGGTGGCATCATTAATATTGAGTACATCACTGATATAAGAAGACCTTCAACAAATTGGTAAAGACTGGCACCAACCTGCTTAGAGACAGGTTTGGGGTTAAACCTGCAGTCTTTAGCACCTGAAGAAGGTCCAGCGGAATGTCCAGATGGAAGGTTGTTTGGTATATACCACAAGATGTCCAGATGAAATATTTCATATATAGTAGAGGTTATGGGCACAAAAAGTTGTCCAGATGAAATATTTGGTATATAGATGTTGTGGGCACAAAAGGATGTCCAGATGAAATATTATTTGGTATATAGCAAATGTTGTGGTCACAAAAAGATGTCCAGATGAAATATTATTTGGTATATAGTAGAGGTTGTGGGAATAAAAAGATGTCCAGATGAAATATTATTGAATTCTAATTTTTCTTTGGATAATATTGATTTCTAATTTCAGATCGAATATTATTGATGTATTGCAGAAGTTATAGGCGTAAGAAGATTCAATCAACGAGATTCGATCAACAGGTATACTGATAAAGAGGGGTGGGGTAGGTAAAAATGACATTTCGAGATCTTGGCTATATTGATTAAAATGTCTAAATATATAGTTAGCTAAATATATATATGTCTAAATATATATATATAATGGCTAAATATATAGTAAATTCTAAATATATATAATGTCTAAATAACTAAATATATGGATGAAATAAATAAACAATGAGTAAATATAGATAAATAACTAAATATATTATATATCAACAGACAAGTAATTCCTGTGTTATAGCAGACGATAAATATTTCTAGGGTAAATCTTCTATAGTGTCGTATATATATATATATATATATATATATATATATATATATATATATATATATATATGCACACACTAGGTATGTTCTCGGTGGTAGCTGACGATAAACAATTACCGTATTTCGCTGTGTGGAAGACGCCTATCTTTTTCCTAAAATAAGTCTTAAAAATCAACCGAGTGTCTTGGAGGAGGCCAAAGGTTATGTTTCACATAGACATATCCTAACCCCAGAGGAAAATTATCTCTGCTAGACAGTAATCTGAACTCCCCCTGTACATAAATTATACTTAGTTAAAGTAGTAAATAAACAAAATATCACTAAAAATTAGTTAACAAGACCCGAGGTGTCGGAACCTTATTTTAATGTTTATTGTTATTTTTAAAATTTTTGGTTGTCAAAATTGGGGTGCGTCATGGAGGGCGAAGTGTCTGCAACTAGGTAAGTTCTAGGTAGCAGACGATAAACTAGTAACTAGCTGTGTTTTGAAAGGTAGCAAATGATAAATAAGAAACTAGTTTTTACTATAAAAAGATTTCAACTTTAGAGGAAATAAATACTATTTATTGTATGTAATAAGATAGTTTCTTCCGGTCTCCTATTTTATATACACAATATATATATATATATATATATATATATATAAGACCGTTATTGCTCCAACTAGTCTACTCATCAGCAATAACTACCCACCACATATTATATATGTATATAAACAAGTAGGACCGTCAAATACATAAATCTGAACGTAGATATACCCAGAACAAACACAAAGTAATTACTGTATACCCTTTATGTAAATAATACTCAGAAAACAAAACCAACAATGTACAAGACACCCAGCAGATAAGACCATCACATTAGATAAGACCATCCCAGTAGATAAGACCATCGGATGCCAAACTCGTAAAAATACATAAAAACAAAGCCTATCATAAATTGTCTATATTAGAACTAAGACATCCTCCATAATCCTCAGATATTTACCAACCCTTAACCCGCTCTAAATATTAGTATAGGGGGGGGGGGGGCTTTTTCATGTTGAGGCCATCAGATTACGCAGTTTCTGTATAACAGACATTAAACTATAATATATATATATATATATATATATATATATATATATATATTTCTTCGTATTAGTATATATCTACTATTCGTTAATAATGTTTTACCTCACCAAAGATTAACTTCTCTTTCTCCGTTTACAATGTTTATCATTAATATCATCCACTACCTAAGCACCAGCCTCTACTATTGTTCCCACCTATTTTACTGTGTCCCACCCATTGTTAAATCTGTCGTCTGTCTGTCGTCTGTGTAGCTTTGTTAACTTCTTAACATTCGGAAGGTTCTAGTTTGAGAAACATAGTTTTATATACTATTTACATTTACAAAAGTCTAATAAAAGACTACTTTTAAG
>CAXHJY010001514.1:17500-32500 GCA_964016885.1 Eledone cirrhosa | reverse complement strand
TGGGTTTGTTTCTGTTTTAAAGTGTTCTGGTGTAATGTTGAAGAGAGCGGGGCCAATTGAGGTGAAATAATTGTGCCGTATTGTTGTTATGAGATGCGAGTGAGATTTTTGTCGTGGGCGGATTGCACGGGGCCCAAGCCTTGAGAGTACCTTAAAGGTGATGCCAACATCATTTAGGCAATGCTGATGGAATATTTTTCACACGAAGCAGATAAAGTAGCGCTCACAGCGACGTTGGAGAGAATAAAGGTTGAGATTTTCTAATCGACTCCAATAGTGAAGGCCTGTCATGCCATCTATCTTTTTTGTAATTGATCTTTGGGGTGCTTCAACTTTCATGATACTTTGTTTCGTGTGGGGAAACCACAGTGGACAACAGTATTCAAGGTGGGGTCGGGCAAAAGTGGAGAAGAGAAGGATAATAGTGTGGATATCTCTCGATTGGAAGGTTCTGAGAATCCAGGAACACATTCTGCGGGCCATGTCAACTTTGCTGTTTATATGAGTGGCCGAGCTTATGTTGTTGTCGATAAAGTTAAGTAAAGTTATATATATGCATCTATCTCCCCGGTGGAGCTTAACAAGGCACTTATGTTTGCACGAAATTTTAACATCATTCATACTACCAGGAAGACACTGATAGGTTTCGACGGTGAGCTCTGGACTAGGAGAGAGTGGCCGGACAACTTTGACATCACGATGGGATTGAGCCACTCAGCACAGGTTACTGACCTGGTGGGCCTGTAATCCTCAGGAACCTGAAAGGCGAGATCCCAGCGTTAGGCGGTGGAATATACCGCCACGTTGTTTACGCTACTCGACCCAGTGACATCGTACGGAATGGGTGCGGGGACTGATGAAGTTGGTGATGGAACCACATCAGAAGATCCGTTCACAAACTATAATATCTGGATGGAGGAAAGCAACTACTGTTGCTAGGGAGGCTTTAGAGAAACCAGCAAATGACAACGGTGCTTTCCTGCCGGCAGCATATCAAACATATCGGATACGATATATGTAACCTCAGCATTTTATTTTGTTATTTTTATATATCTATATATATAGTTAATAAATGAAACAAACAAAACACAGGAAGTAAAATTACAGTTATATTAGGTTCACGTTTGGAGGAGGTTTCAACGTTTCGGACAGAAGTCTTTCTTCAGGAAAGTGCGGATAAGGAGAGAACAGATAGATGTAAGAGTGTTAGAAGGTTATGGAAGGAAGTTCCTTCAGTACTGACAGTCTATGTCGACCAGCTCAATCCTTGCTAGAAGGGAAAGTGAACGTTAAAACGATGACGATGTGTTTAATAGCCATTGAATAATAAAATAAAATAAAAAAGTGAATTATAAAAAAAAGGACAGAAAAAACATTTAAAAAAAAACAACTAAAGAAGGAATTGAGTTGAAATGCAGTATCGGTAGAGGGTCGGACGCCATGCTTTGCAGCAAAGAGTTACGTCCCTTTACTGTCTGAGTTCAAATCCCGCCAAGGTTAACTTTGCCTTTCATCCTTACGGGGTCAATAAAATAAAGTACCAGTAATGCACTGGGGTGTTTGCTGGCCTTGTGTCAAAAGTAGAAACAATTATGAGTGAAAATTATTTAGAAATGAGAACCTTTTCTCAAATATTGGAGTTTTTCAATTTTTCTAATGCATAAAATTATGGCCAGTTTTTAGGAACAAAGAATTGTGGAAGTTTTGGCTGCAGGGTTTTAACAGACAGATATTAACTCATAGTACAAGTCTTTATAATAACAGCATTATTGTTGTCATTAATAGTGGTAGTAGTAGTGGTGGTTGTAGTAGTGGCTGTGGTAGTGGTGGTGGTAGTAGTAGTGGTAGTATTAGTGGTGATGATGGTAGTAGTGGTGGTGGTATTAGTAGTGGTGGTGGTGGTATTAGTAGTGGTGGTGGTGGTAGTAGTAGTGGTGGTGGTGGTGGTAGTAGTGGTGGTGGTGGTAGTAGTGGTAGTGGTAGTAGTGGTGGTGGTGGTAGTAGTGGTGGTGGTGGTAGTGGTGGTAGTGGTAGTAGTAGTGGTGGTGGTGGTAGTAGTGGTAGTAGTGATGGTGGTGGTGGTGGTAGTAGTGGTGGTAGTAGTGGTAGTAGTAGTGGTGGTGGTAGTGGTAGTAGTAGTGGTGGTGGTGGTAGTGGTAGTTTCAATGCCTGGGCCAAACGTCCTTGTCTGAAATATCGACATGAAAAAAAATGTCTTGTTTTTGCATATATTTTACTTGATTTCATTGTACCTCCCCCTGTCCCTGTCTATAGTACCCCCTCTATCCCTGTCTATAGCAACCCCCCTGTCCCTGTCTATAGCAACCCCCCTGTTCCTGTCTATAGTAACCCCCCTGTCCCTTTCTATAGTAACCCCCCCGTCCCTGTCTATAGCAACCCCTCCGTTCCTGTCTATAGCAACCCCCTGTCTTTGTCTATAGTATGCCCCCTGTCCCTGTCTATAGCAACGCCCCCTGTCCCTGTCTATAGCAACCCCCTGTCCCTCTCTATAGCAACCCCCCCTGTCCCCGTCTATAGTACCCCCGTCCCTGTCTAGAGTAACCCCCCCCCCCCCAGTATATTGTGTGTGAAAACAGCAACGTTCCGCCTGGCAAATGTTTATTTCAGTGGAAATATTTATCTTGAGAATAATTCAACGGAATCTTATTCAGCTTTATATGGTAAGTTGTGGTGGTGGGTGGGGTGATAGGGAGGGGGAGAGAGAGGGAATGATAGGGAGGGAGTGAGAAGGAATGAGAGAAAGGGAGTAGCAGGAGAGAGAGAATGAGAGAGGGAGGAGCATAAGAGGGAGTGAGAGGGAAGGAGGAGCAGGAGAGAGAGAGAGAGAGAGAGAGAGAGAGAGAGAGAGAGAGAGAGAGAGAGAGAGAGAGAGAGAGAAATAAAGAAAAAAGCGAAAGAAAAGGAATATGTTTATTGATGTTAACAATGAACTTGAGCAAAATTTGATCAGAATATTTTCAAATTATTTATTTTAGACACATAAACGCCCCCCCCCTCCTCCATCTATAAAAAAGAAAACAACAACAATAAGAAAAGGAAGAATATTCCCAATAAAAAAATATATTTCAACATCGCGGAACATGTTTCAGTATTTATATTTCTAAATTATATCTGGTAGGTAATCTGTAGTAAAACCTGGTATATATCTCTCCGACTGGGAGGGTTGCGAGGTCCTCAAATACGCCATTCAGAGGGTCCTGTCAGAAGCAACAGTCTCCAACTGGTCCGGCAATAAAATTATATCGTTAAATATAGAGTATTGGTTTAATGCTGGGCAGTATTTGCACCAGTGAAATACATTCTGGGTTCAAATCATGCTGAGGTCAACTTTACTTTTTTATTGACCTTGAAAAGGTGGGTGGTTGGGTTGAAAGAGAGCTGAAATAATTCTATCCAATGTTCTAACGACTCTGACAATTCACCACCTTTCATATTTATTTAATCATATGGTCAGGCTTCTGCCTGCTACTGGTACCATGTAACACAGTAAAACCTCATGGTTGAGTGGTTGGTGAGTAAACCAGCTCTCCATCAGATCCTGGTCAGGTCAGGAGGGAAAGTCGATCCCCAACAGCACAAAATACAAGAGCTGTTAAAAGGGCAGATGAACTCCTCATTGGGTTAAATAGCCTCACAAACCTGCAATTGGTCAAGCGTGGTGAGTACAGCTACACTCCTGACATGACCAAAGCCAAACAGAAAATGACGGAGGTCAACAGGGAGGGGTTCTTCCAACAGGAGTGACAATGGAGTGCGGAGGTCAACAGGGAGGGGTTCTTCCAACAGGAGTGACAATGGAGTGCGGAGGTCAACAGGGAGGGGTTCTTCCAACAGGAGTGACAATGGAGTGCGGAGGTCAACAGGGAGGGGTTCCTCCAACAGGAGTGACAATGGAGTGCGGAGGTCAACAGGGAGGGGTTCTTCCAACAGGAGTGACAATGGAGTGGAGATGATAATCAAAATAATTTTGCTTCTCCTCCATTTTTCAACCATTGAAACATTTAATACTTTTGGTTACCAATGAAACCACCCCAGGTTCTATGTTACAACGTTTTTTTTTGTTTATTTCTAAATATTTATATTCATCTAAAAACCTATCATAACTTTATGTAAGATACCTTTGTTAAGTTATGTCCCAAACTCTAGTTTAATAATGAGAAAGATAGTTATGTTTCTAAATCCCTCCAAATTCTTGATCATTTTTCAAACTGATTTGAAAATACAGTGTCTTCCACTATAAATATGGTTAAGAAAGGGTTATAGATTTATTTAACCCTTTCACGACACCATTTCTAATGAAATACACTCTGTTTTAATTAAGGATGAATTTTGAGGGATTTACTAAAATTATTAAATATTTCATTACTAAGATAGTAACTTAATGTAAGGTTCTTATATACAATTATGTTGGAAGATTTTAATTTAAATTGGAAACCTTTAAAATGGGAGGTTTTATTTCATAGAACCAAAGCTGGTTTTGGTCAGGTTGGTAACTAAAGGGTTAAAATGGGTGGTTTTATTTCATAGAACCAAAGCTGGTTTTGGCTGGGTTGGTAACTAAAGGGTTAAAATGGGTGGTTTTATTTCATAGAACCAGAGCTGGTTTTGATCAGGTTGGTAACTAAAGGGTTAATAAAATAACTTCATCATCATCATCCCAACATACACAAACCTTCTCCTTCTCAATTGTATGTAATATCACAGCATTTTCTTTAAAGTTGCTGATGTTTAAAAATAATTCTAATCATTTAAATAAGTTTAGTTTATAAATAATAAGATATACACCTTTATTTACCTGATTTCTTATCAAAATCTTTGTTTATCTTCTTCCTTACATCAAGACAATTGTTATAATAATGTGAATATAGTTTTGTCATTCAAATTCAATGTATAAATTCTAAGTAATCCCTATTAGCAATAGGATAGGTTAGCAAGTACGCTTCAACTCTGACCCTTTTATTCTAGAATAGTCTTATAATGGCTTTAATTATTCACCCCATCCCATTCCTAACGAGTTGACATATGTCTCGGCCTGTTACTGACAATGCTAGGTAAATACACCAGTCTCTCTCTCTCCTTACACACATATAGAAATGGTTCAACAAGGCAGAAAACTAAAGTAAAATTGAAGTTAGTCTAAATTTCATGGTTGCATTCACTCAGAATAAACTGAGCAGAAAATTTTTAAAAATTGCAGGAAATCTTTTGGAAATTGTAAAGAATTTAGATTTTTCACTGAAATAAATCTTTATAGAAATAGAATATCTGATAATGATAATAATAATAATAATCATTATTATTTATTTTTATTTTTTTTTAAATTTAATTTTATTTATTTATTTTTTAATGATAATAATAATAATAATAATAATAATAATAATAATAATAATAATACAAATAATGATAATAAAAATAAATAAAATCGTTTCTAATTGTTTCGAGTTAACCTTCTGCATATGAAATTCCTGCGACAAACAAGCCTCAATAAGCTGTTGTTGTTGTGTAATGGTTTAATAAGTTGATTGTTGTTTGACATACCTCTTTGACATATCCCATGCTGAGCTAAACTATTGAATACTGCCATTTCTTACAACTGCCCAACATATCGCTACTTTTAGAAAGGAAGAAAACATTTTTTTTTCTTAAAAAACTACTAAAAATTAAAAGAAAACTTACCATAAAATACAATGGATGAAATTGAAAACTTTCTGTCACCATCATCATCAACATCATTATAATCATCATCATCATCCTCATCATTATAATCATCATCATCAACATCATCATTATAATCAACATCATCATTATCAACATCATCATCATACCCATCATCATTATCACCATCAACATCACCATCGACATCATCATCATTACCACCATCATCACCATCAACATCAACACCACCACCGCCACCATCACCACCACCATCAACACCACCATCACCATCACCACCATCATCTTCATCATCCCCACCATCATCAAATCAACAAAGATGCTTCAACAAAGTTATTGATTTGGCTACAAATAGTGAAATCTTCTTTAATACTGAAATTTGGATTTTCCTTATTCCACATATACTTCGTCACTGACTGACTAATCACATTTGGAAGAAAATACATAACGTTGAGTGCTTAAACCAGACTACATCATTATTCACTGATTGGTGCACTGCATACACAACCCCAATTAGTCAATATGTTTACTGTAAGTACATATATAAACACATACACACACACACACATATATATATATATAACACATATGTATATAAACACACACGTATATAAATACAACACACACACATATATATATATATACAACACACACACACACATATATATATACATACACCCCATACAATTATGTATGAAAGAAATGTCCACCCAGTCTGAATAAACTAACAGACCTTCCCTCTCCATATAACTTTGGAAAACAATGTTTTATATATTTTCTTAGACTTAATATTATTTAGACTTTCAAGGATTTATTATATACATATATTAATATATTATAAAGTGATGAGGGCACAAGGCTTAATGTTTATTAAGTTTGCAATTGGGAGGTTGTGAGTTTGATTCTCATTGTGTCCTTGGTGTTTATGGAAACCATCATTTGCCCATGGATACCAGCCTTCCTTCTCCATACCACTGATGTTGTCCAAGAGAAAAGCAATGGCTGATATAGCTTGGCCCCAGTGATATCACAACTCATTTCTACAGTGGAGTAAACTGGAACAATGTGAAATAAAGTATCTTGCTGAGGGACACAACACACGACCTGGTCAGAGATCCAAACCTTATGATTGTGATCTCAACCCTCTAACCCACACTTAGTGTTTCCTTCCTTACAGCCAGCACTCATACTCAATATGACACACTCAGATGTAATGCACAAACTTAGAACAGTCACACCATATTTGACCAACAATAACAACAAAGGTGTACAGACATATATAGAAGAACCACAGGTACCACATTTGACCAACAGGTTTTCTATGGTTGGATGCCATTCCTAATACCAACAACAATGAACTGGGAGCTTTTTTAGTAGCATCTGTACTACCACCTTACAGGGTGGACTGGCTGTGTTTTGTGAGTTTAAAAAAGATAGTTGATTATTACAGAGTGAATGAAACAAACACATTTTCTACAGACCAAGGACAGAAAGTTATTTATTGCATCACAGGTAACACATAATACTTTAAAGTCGTCATGTAGGTGTCATGACGGATAGTACCCAGTCCCCACTGTAAAGTGGTCATGTAGGTGTCACAACAGATAGTACCCAGTCCCCACTGTAAAGTGGTCATGTAGGTGTCATGACAGACAGTGTCCAGTCCACACTGTAAAGTGGTCTTGTAGGTGTCACAACAGATAGTGCCCAGTCCACACTGTAAAGTGCTCTTGTAGGTGTCACAACAGATAGTGCCCAGTCCACACTGTAAAGTGGTTGTATAGGTGTCATGACAGATAGTGTCCAGTCCACACTGTAAAGTGGTCATGTAGGTGTCATGACAGATAGTGCCCAGTCCACACTGTAAAGTGGTTGTATAGGTGTCATGACAGATAGTGTCCAGTCCACACTGTAAAGTGGTCTTGTAGGTGTCACAACAGATAGTGCCCAGTCCACACTGTAAAGTGCTCTTGTAGGTGTCACAACAGATAGTGCCCAGTCCACACTGTAAAGTGGTCATGTAGGTGTCATGACAGATAGTGTCCAGTCCACACTGTAAAGTGGTTGTATAGGTGTCATGACAGACAGTGTCCAGTCCACACTGTAAAGTGGTTGTATAGGTGTCATGACAGACAGTGTCCAGTCCACACTGTAAAGTGGTTGTATAGGTGTCATGACAGATAGTGTCCAGTCCACACTGTAAAGTGGTTGTATAGGTGTCATGACAGACAGTGTCCAGTCCACACTGTAAAGTGGTTGTATAGGTGTCATGACAGATAGTGTCCAGTCCACACTGTAAAGTGGTTGTATAGGTGTCATGACAGACAGTGTCCAGTCCACACTGTAAAGTGGTTGTATAGGTGTCATGACAGACAGTGTCCAGTCCACACTGTAAAGTGGTTGTATAGGTGTCATGACATAGTGTCCAGTCCACACTGTAAAGTGGTCATGTAGGTGTCATGACAGACAGTGCCCAGTCCACACTGTAAAGTGGTCATGTAGGTGTCATGACAGACAGTGTCCAGTCCACACTGTAAAGTGGTCAAGTAGGTGTCATGACAGACAGTGTCCAGTCCACACTGTAAAGTAGTCAAGTAGGTGTCATGACAGACAGTGCCCAGTCCACACTGCAAAGTGGTCTTGTAGGTGTCATGACAGACAGTGTCCAGTCCACACTGTAAATATGATTGATGTTAGGCAGGGTATCCAGCCGTAGAAACCAAGCCAGAAACAGTTCTGTATGAACAAGACATGATAATCTGACCTGGCTTGTCTCACAACAGGACAACTTGTCTAACCCATGCTAGCATGGAGAAATGGTCATTAAAAAGTGATGATGATGATGACAACAAATTAAAAAAGAAGAAATAAATAAATGAAAAATCTAAGAAGTGGAATTTACTTACCCTTCCATGTTGTCTTCTCCTACGTTCCAGTAGCTTGGGATAGGGTAGACTGACTTAACATCAGCTTCCTGAAGAAAACTAAAAAAATATCGTCTGAGTAATCTTATTACACAGTATGGTCTGAGATACTTAAATAATAATAATAATAATTGTGTACAGTGCTCAGGTGCACTACAACTCATCAAAGGTGCATGTATAGTACATAGAATAATGTACAAATGTCAGGAAAATGAACAGTGTATGAGTCATGAAATACATGTGTGCATATGTATATGGAGGGGGATATCAGGTGTAGTGTTGGCGAATCTCAGGAAACATGGAGGTTTTAAAGGATGCAAGTGTCTCGACAGCTAACAACTGACCATATACAATATGGTGCGAGTAACCTTAAAATACAATATGACTTGAGATCATTTGAAAGATCAATCAAAATAAATCCCGGTGAAGTGAAATATTTCTACCTTTCATATAACATTTAATGAAGATTTTATCATGAGGACAGGGTTGTTGGTATTGTGAGGATGGTTCAAAGATGAATACTTACAGACAAGTGTGTATATGTGCATATACTAAATATGGATGAAACTGGAACAAAGAGAAAATGGATTGACCTTTGCATTACCATATTTCCAATGAAAGACACTACCTATGTCATTAACCCTTTCATTACCATATTTCTAATGAAAGACACTGTCTATATCATTAACCCTTGCATTACCATATTTCTAATGAAAGACACTGTCTATATCATTAACCCTTGCATTACCATATTTCTAATGAAAGACACTGTCTATGTCATTAACCCTTGCATTACCATATTTCTAATGAAAGACACTGTCTATGTCATTAACCCTTGCATTACCATATTTCTAATGAAAGACACTGTCTATGTCATTAACCCTTTCATTACCATATTTCTAATGAAAGACACTGTCTATGTCATTAACCCTTGCATTACCATATTTCTAATGAAAGACACTGTCTATGTCATTAACCCTTGCATTACCATATTTCCAATGAAAGACACTACCTATGTCATTAACCCTTGCATTACCATATTTCCAATGAAAGACACTACCTATGTCATTAACCCTTTCATTACCATATTTCTAATGAAAGACGCTGTCTATGTCATTAACCCTTGCATTACCATATTTCTAATGAAAGACACTGTCTATGTCATTAACCCTTGCATTACCATATTTCTAATGAAAGACACTGTCTATGTCATTAACCCTTGCATTACCATATTTCCAATGAAAGACACTACCTATGTCATTAACCCTTGCATTACCATATTTCCAATGAAAGACACTACCTATGTCATTAACCCTTTCATTACTATATTTCTAATGAAAGACACTGTCTATGTCATTAACCCTTGCATTACCATATTTCTAATGAAAGACACTGTCTATGTCATTAACCCTTGCATTACCATATTTCTAATGAAAGACACTGTCTATGTCATTAACCCTTGCATTACCATATTTCTAATGAAAGACACTGTCTATGTCATTAACCCTTGCATTACCATATTTCCAATGAAAGACACTACCTATGTCATTAACCCTTGCATTACCATATTTCCAATGAAAGACACTACCTATGTCATTAACCCTTTCATTACCATATTTCTAATGAAAGACACTACCTATGTCATTAACCCTTTCGTCACCATATTTCTAATGAAAGACACTGTCTATGTCATTAACCCTTGTATTACCATATTTCTAATGAAAGACACTGTCTATGTCATTAACCCTTGCATTAACATATTTCCAATGAAAGAGACTGTCTATGTCATTAACCCTTTCATTACCATATTTCCAATGAAAGACACTGTCTATGTCATTAACCCTTTAATTACCATATTTCTAATGAAAGACACTGTCTATGTCATTAACCCTTTCATTACCATATTACTAATGAAAGACACTGTCCATGTCATTAACCCTTTCATTACCCTATTTCTAATGAAAGACACTGTCTATGTCATTAACCCTTTAATTACCATATTTCTAATGAAAGACACTGACTATGTCATTAACCCTTTCATTAACATATTTCTAATGAAAGACACTGTCTATGTCTTTAACCCTTTAATTACTATATTTCTAATGAAAGACACTGTCTATGTCATTAACCCTTTCATTACCATATTTCTAATGAAAGACACTACCTATGTCATTAACCCTTTAATTACCATATTTCTAATGAAAGACACTGTCTATGTCATTAACCCTTTCATTACCATATTTCTAATGAAAGACACTGTCTATGTCATTAACCATTTCATTACCATATTTCTAATGAAAGACACTGTCTATGTCATTAGCCCTTTCATTACCATATTTCTAATAAAAGACACTGTCTATGTCATTAACTCTTTCATTACCATATTTCTAATGAAAGACACTGTCTATGTCATTAACTCTTTCATTACCATATTTCTAATGAAAGACACTGTCTATGTCATTAACCCTTTAATTACCATATTTCTAATGCCTTTGATCTTTTAATAATATTGAAAATAATCAAGAATTTGGGAAATATAACTTTATCATTTTTAAGCTGGTGTTTGGAACTTAACATGAGTTCTTACATAAAATTATGACAGAAGAAGGGAGGTAGGTGTAAAAGTCAAACTTGCTATCTTCAATTTGGTATTTGTTCCAACCCTTACCTATGGTCATGAATCTTGGATAATGACTGAAAGAATACGATCGCGACTACAAGTGGCCGAAATGGGGTTCCTCCGAAGGGTCTTTGGAGTAACGTCACTTGATAGAGTGTAGCTCGGAGATCAGAGAGTCACTCGAGGTAGAGCTGTTACTTCTCTGAATTAAGAAATCACAGTTCCAATACTATGGACATGTGGTTAGAATGTTTCAGGAAAGAATTGTTGGACAGATTTTACAGGCAAAAACCAAACGCTAGGGAACCCAGGGGTAGACCCTGAGCAAAATGGTTGGATAACATCCATGAGTTCTGGTATACTGATCATTACATCAGATCAACAGACCAGATCAGTACACTAGATCAACAGACCAGATCAACAGACCAGATCAACAGACCAGATCAACACATCAGATCATTACACCAGATCAACACATCAGATCAGTACACCAGATCAACACACCAGATCATTACACCAGATCAACAGACCAGATCAGTACACCAGATCAATACACCAGATCAACACACCAGATCAACAGACCAGATCATTACACCAGATCAACAGACCAGATCAGTACACCAGATCAGTACACCAGATCAGTACACCAGATCAGTACACCAGATCAACACACCAGATCAACACACCAGATCAACACACCAGATCAACACACCAGATCAGTACACCAGATCAGTACACCAGATCAGTACACCAGATCAACACACCAGATCAACACACCAGATCAGTATACCAGATCAGTACACCAGATCAACACATGAGATCAACAGACCAGATCAACACACCAGATCAATACATCAGATCAGTACACCAGATCAACACACCAGATCATTACACCAGATTAACACATGAGATCATTACACCAGATCAACAGACCAGATCAACAGACCAGATCAGTACACCAGATCAACACACCAGATCAACAGACCAGATCAGTACACCAAATCAGTACACCAGATCAGTACACCAGATCAACACACCAGATTAACACACCAGATCAGTACACCAGATCATTACACTAGATCAACAGACCAGATCAGTACACCAGATCAGTACACCAGATCAACACACCTGATCAACACACCAGATCAGTACACCAAATCAGTACACCAGATCAGTACACCAGATCAGTACACCAGATCAGTACACCAGATCAACACACCAGATCAGTACACCAGATCAACAGATCAGATCAACAGATCAGATCAACAGATCAGATCAACAGAGCAGATGATGACAAGGATTCTTCAGAGAAACCATATTAATGTCTTTGACAAAAACGATATTTTTCAGTAGATGTTCTTACAATTTCAGTTCCTATTTTCAATCTTATCTTTTTTTAGGATATTTTATTAACTTACCATGATCAATCTTTGAAAGGGCACAGCCTTTTCTCTTATCTTGCTTTCTACAAGAAACATCTGTTTATCATTTGCACTGCAAACTTCATGGAGGCTGTTTTTACTTAAGATGTCTGAATTATTTTCAATGTTTTATTTAGCATTTCTTTGCCATGTTTGTTTGTTTTTCTTAATAAAAGTTGTAAATAACCAACATATAATATGATGCAGCAAATTGTTTCCTCCCTCATTTCTTTGTTAAATAAACAACTAAGTTTGGCAACTGTAGAAAATGTTAAACTCTTTTGATACCAAGCTGTCCAACCTACCTCTTGTTCAATGAAACACAATCATCCAATTTAAAGAGTTTCTATTTTAGTTAAAAACCTTTCAACAAAATTTGATATAAAAATGTTGTTATAAATACAATTGTAGTAAAATATAATCATTAATTTTAGCAAATCTCTTCAACTTCTTTATTAATACAAATATAGTGTATTTCATTAGAAAGGGTTAATACAGATTTTACAGGCATAACCAACCAGCAGGAGAGCCAGGGGTTGACCATGAGCTTGGCTGGTTGGATAACATCCATGAGCTTGGCTGGTCATGCTTGGAGATCCAGCCAGATCAGTTGGAGATGGTTGCTTCTGACAGGACCCACTGGAAGGAGTGTTTGAGGACTCTGCCCCCACAACCTTCTCAAGAAGAAGAAGATGAAGAAAAAGAAGAAAAAGAAGAAAAAGAAGAAAAAGAAGAAAAAGAAGAAAAAGAAGAAAAAGAAGAAAAAGAAGAAGAAGGGTTAATCATTCTTCTACCATATTTTGAATGCCTATCATTTTCAATTAATTTTCAGAATAATCAAGATTTTAGAGAGATTTAGTTATGTAATTAGTATTCTCATTATTAAGCTGGTGTTTAGGGAGGTGGATTGGCAGAGTCGGTAGAGCATCAGGCAACATGCTTTGCAGCATATAGTTACCTCCCTTTATTTTCTGAATTAAAATCCTGCCAAGGTTAGTTTTGCCTTTCACCCTTACGGGGTCGGTAAAGTAAAGTACCAGTAATGCACTGGGGTCAATTTAATCGACTTTCCCCTCCCACCAAAATTGTTGGCCTTGTGCCTAAATCAGAAAGCATTATTAAGCCGGTGTTTGAGAGTGGTGACTTAGTAGGATCGGTAGAGCACCAGACAAATATTTTGCCCTATTTACCGAGGTAGATTTTGTTTTTCACCATTCCGAGGCAAATAAATCACCAGTCAAGTACTAGATTCTATAGAATTGACTTCCCCCTCCCTACATTGCTGGCCATGTGTCTCAATTATTTCTAAGTCATTATTTATTTGGTATTTGGAACATAACTTAACAAAGGTTCTTACATAAAATTATGATGGAAGGTTTTTAGATAAATATACATCGAGGAAGGAACGATAAGATCCCAGACATCCTCGGCTTAGCAAGTAGAGTAGCCTGGGAATTGAACTCACAACCTCATGATTGTGAATACAATCCTCTATTAAGCCATGTGCCATCACAAATAGTTAAAGACACTTTATAGTAAAAACAGGAATGGTTTTAGGCAATTTGAAGTCAAATTGATAGAAAAAAAAGGAAAGAAATTCTTTATTATTCTCTCCAAATAAGATAATCCCATAAATATCTCTTATTTGGTAAATAAAATTGTTTAATATTTCATAAAGGTTTGAAATTATTTGCTATTTGCTCATATTATAACAGCTATGTAGTTTTCTATCTATTAGTTATGTCTTGACAGCACAAGGAGAACATGACATAATATCATTAGAGAGAAAAAAGAAAAAAGAAAAAAGAAAAAAGAAAAAAGAAAAAAGAAAAAAGAAAAAAGAAAAAAGAAAAAAGAAAAAAGAAAAAAGAAAAAAGAAAAAAGAAAAAAGAAAAAAGAAAAAAGAAAAAAGAAAAAAGAAAAAAGAAAAAAGAAAAAAGAAAAAAGAAAAAAGAAAATTCTAGTTCTTCTGTTTTTGACACAAACCCAATGTTGAAGACTGTTCTAGCATCTTTCCTGTCTGTCATAGACTATCTGGAGCCATTTAGTGAAGTCTGGGTGGCTTTCTTTACTAGTTTATTATAAGGCTATCTAATGGTTGGCACTACTAATATTAGCACAGCATTGACATAACAGATATTATATAGATAACTTTTACCTCATCTTAGATTACGTATCAGCCTCTAAGATAGAACGGCCAATTGTTGCTTCTGCTACTACTAGTAGTAGTACAGATATATTACTATAGATTCTTCTCTAGTAATATTACTAGAGTTTCTTACAGTAGCAATCCATCTCCTTTAATTACTAATTAATCTTCAGTCCCAATCTGGAAAATATA
>CAXHJY010001514.1:10000-12500 GCA_964016885.1 Eledone cirrhosa | reverse complement strand
AAGGGTTAAAATGGGTGGGTTTATTTCATAGAACCAGAACTGGTTTTGACTGGGTTGGTAACTAAAGGGTTAAAATGGGTGGTTTTATTTCATAGAACCAGAGCTGGTTTTGACTGGGTTGGTAACTAAAGGGTTAAAATGGGTGGTTTTATTTCATAGAACCAGAGCTGGTTTTGGCTGGGTTGGTAACTAAAGGGTTAAATACATTTCAAAACATTTTTGATATTGAAACAATGTGGTTATTTTGAGTTTCAACAGCTCAAATTATTCTTAAATAAATTTATTTAAAAACATTTTCATTATTGAAACAATGTGGTTACTTTGAGTGTAAGTAGCTTAGAGTATTCTCAAATAAATTTCAAGACTTTTTCATTATTGGAGAAATATGGTTATTTTGAGTGTAAGCTAACAACACAGAAGTGGGTCCAACTACAGCGAGATACAGACAAAAAATATTTGATATTGAAATATTAATAATAAATTATATGATATTTACTATCATCAGTAATGTGTTCTTCACCAATATACTTCATGTCAAACTAATGATCCCCAATACACCGTTCCTTCCTTCCAAGGAAATCTGATTAGTATATTTCCAAACATCTCACTAATTTATTTCCATTTCCATTGAATAATTTTCTAATTAAATTAGTAACATCGTTTGCAAGCTGATAAAACAATTTCTCCATCATCTGTGAATCCTGTTGGCACTCTCTTAATTTATCTTCCATCTTCTTAAGTGTGACATGACATATGCAGGCATATTCACTTCTGCAAGTTGTTATTAAATAACCACTGCTCCAATCATCATACTACTCCAGCCCTGGCTCATGGTAAAGCTAATTAGACAGTGACAAAAATTAAGTGGACTTTTGAGAACCTCTTGGACAAAACACCTCAAATAATCCACAAGAGTTGCTGTATGAAATATCAACTGGAATATGTGTGATCCTTGTACACTCATCTATGTTGAAGATTTGGCACTTTATTAACCAAAAATAGGGAGTTGGGTGGAGGGTTAACTTAAGGGAGTGAAACAAATAGGGAGTTGGATGGAGGGTTAACTTAAGGAGTCAAACAAATAGGGAGTAGGGTGGAGGGTTAACTTAAGGGAGTGAAACATCTTAAAATAATGAAATAAAGAAAATTATTTCATATTTTAGTTTTTTTGAGATTTTGTTATGTTTCTGTTGTTATGATTCTGTTGATATATTTCTGTTGTTATGTCTCTGTTATGTTTCTGTTGTTATATTTCTGTTGTGTTTCTGTTGTTATGTTTCTGTTGTTATGTCTCCGTTATATTTCTGTTATATTTCTGTTGTGTTTCTGTTGTTATGTTTATGTTGTTATGTCTCTGTTATATTTCTGTTGTGCTACTGTTGTTATGTCTCTGTTGTTATGTTCCTATTGTTATCTTTCAACATCATTATCATCACCTCAACCACCAACAACAACAACAACCCCATCTTCTTCTCCCTTCTTTACTGCCACTGCCCCCACCACAAAACAAACACACATTCACACACATACATATTCACACACACACACACATATTCACACACACACACACACACACACATATGAATTAGAGAAGAAAACTAAAATTGTTTGTTTGTGTTGGCTGTTTCAGCTTAACATCTGAAAAGAGGGTTTAACCCTGAAATATCACGGTAAAATACACTGGCTAAAACATTACTTTCTTTTGTTGCATTTACCATCATTTGCCCATTGTAATTTCTACCGAATTGTACCAGCTTTTACAAAACTTAGTCGTTTACTACTAAATATTACTACTAAATATTTCTATTATTTCTACTAAATATTTCTATTAAATATTTCTACTAAACATTTCTACTAAATATTACTACTAAATATTACTACTAAACATTTCTACTAAATATTACTACTAAATATTACCACTAAATATGACTACTAAATATTTCTACTATTTTTACTAAATATTTCTACTAAATATTTCTACTAAATATTACTACTAAATATTAGTACTAAATATTACTACCAAATTAGTACTAAATATTTCTATGAAATATTACTACTAAATATTTCTACTAAATATTACTACTAAATATTACTACTAAATATTAGAACTAAATATTAGAACTAAATATTTCTACTAAATATTACTACTAAACATTTCTACTAAATATTACTACTAAATATGACTACTAAATATTTCTACTATTTCTACTAAATATTATTACTAAATATTACTACTAATATTTCTACTAAATATTACTACTAAATATTACTACTAAATATTGCTACTAATATTTCTACTAAATATTACTACTAAACAATTCTACTAAATATTATACTAAATATTTCTACTAAATATTTCTACTAAATATTAGTACTAAATATTTCTATGAAATATTACTACTAAATATTAGTACTAAATATTTCTATTATTTCTACTAAATATTTCTATGAAATATTTCTACTAAATATTACTACTAAATATATTATTTCTACTATTTCT
>CAXHJY010001513.1:60000-67500 GCA_964016885.1 Eledone cirrhosa | reverse complement strand
TATACATATATATATATATACATATATATATATATACATATATATATATATATATATATATATATATATATATGTATATATATATATATATATATATGTATATATATATATATATATATATATATGTATATATATATATATATATATACATATATACATATATATATATACATATATATATATATATATATATATATATACATATATATATATATATATATATATATATATATGTATATATATATATATATATATATATATGTATATATATATATATATATATATATATGTATATATATATATATATATGTATGTTACCGATTGTGTTGTTATTTCTGTTTACCTTTTACATATGTGTGTGTGTGTGTGTGTGTGTGTGTGTGTGTGTGTGTGTGTGTGTGTGTGTGTGTGTGTGTGTGTGTGTGTGTGTGTATACACCTGTAAACCTTGCTGCTCTCAACTTTGACCTCGTTGTCTATTAAACATTAGTCTTCAGTGTCCTTTTACTCCTGTGACAACTGAGAAGGTCACTAAACCAGAGAGGGGGGGGGGGGAGAACGGATCAGTAACCTCTACGCCGCTACCTCGATACCCAGGTACCCAGGGTTCCTGTCAGAGTTTCTTCTTTGTGAAGAGATGGGGGCGGGGGGGGGGAGTATTAAAGTTGCTTCCGACATGGATACTTGTGAGACTCAAGTAACAGTCTGTCTTTGTTGCGATTTTCAAGTCAGCGTGCAGGTAAATATATGGAGATATATACATATATATATATATATATGTATATATATATAACGAAGGAAATGTGGTAAGGAACCAGGTGGACCATAACGCACCAAAGTACTCAATACTTAGGGTAGTAGAGTGAGTAATAGGGACCAGTAAGACCCCGACAGCTGAGCTCAAGCCGTTTCGACGGCTAATTCTGGACTCTTTTCAGAATTAGCCGTCGAAACGGCTTGAGCTCAGCTGTCGGGGTCTTACTGGTCCCTATATATATATATATATATATATATATATAATGGGGTCCTACTCGTTCCTATATATACATATATGTATGTGTGTGTGTGTGTCATATATATATATATATATCCAAAATTAGCCGTCGAAACGGCTTGAGCTCAGCCGTCGGGGTCCTACTCGTTCCTATTACCCACTCTACTACCCTAAGTATTGAGTACTTTGGTGCGTTATGGTCCACCTGGTTCCTTACCACATTCCCTTCGTTATATATATATATATATATATATATATATATATATATACTATATATATAAAGTTATAAACTCAAACAGTTTTTTACAATTAATTAGCTCAAAGAAAGAAGTATTTCTGAGCCGGTGTATGAGCATGTGAGTGTGAGTGTGTTTGTGTGTGTGTGTGAGTGTTTGTGTGTGTGTGTGTATGTGCATGTGTGTGTGAGTGAGAGAGTGTGTTTGAGAGAGAGAGAGAGAGAGAGAGAGAGAGAGAGAGAGAGAGAGAGAGAAATGGTGGAGGGTTATGTCATACAATCCTTCGCCTAAATGTGCCGAACGGGAAGTAAAAGCTGCGTTCCATTGCTGCATTGTAACACTCGGAAACCCTGTTGTATACACGACTATATTCGAGAATATCACCTCAACGATTTGATGACACGGTTGACTGCATCGTTGATGACGTTGGGTGGGTGGGTGGTTCAAATTTTAGTGGAGGTATAATCGTTTGGTGTCTGGATTTTTTTTTTTCAACATCTCGTATGACGTCCGAACACATGTCAAGCGTGACGACCAGGACATTTATCGTTCTCAAACGTCATAGTATACCTCATCGACATGACTTTACACAACACCCTAACCTATGTTACGTTGGAATAACAGATATATATATATATATATATAGGAACGAGTAGGACCCCGACGGCTGAGCTCAAGCCGTTTCGACGGCTAATTCTGAGTCCAGAATTAGCCGTCGAAACGGCTTGAGCTCAGCCGTCGGGGTCCTACTCGTTCCTATTACCCACTCTACTACCCTAAGTATTGAGTACTTTGGTGCGTTATGGTCCACCTCGTTCCTTACCACATTTCCTTCGTTATATATATATATATATATATATATATATATATATATATATATATATTCAACTTATGTTGCAATAATTGTTTATACTTTTGGCACAAGGCCAGCAATCATTCCAGTGTATTACTGGTACTTTATTCTATCGACCCCCGTAAGAGTGAAAGGCAAAGTTAACCTGGGCGGGTTTTGAACTCTGAACATAAAGGGCCGTGACTCGATGCTGTAAAGTATGGTGTCTGACGCTCTACCGATACTGCCAATCCACCACCCAATGATGTTTTTACTTTTGGCACAAGGCCAGTAATTACCCCAGTGTATTACTGGTACTTTATTCTATCGACCCCCGTAAGGATGAAAGGCAAAGTTAACCTAGGCGGGATTTCAACTCTGAACTTAAAGGGCCGTAACTCTATGCTGCCAATCCACCGTCCTATTATGTTACAATAATATACATGCGGTGCACCAGCATGGCCTCAGCCGGATGGCTGAAACAGGTAAAAGAGTTATCAGAATTATCATATTCTCTTTTGATTCCGACTGAGTTAAAGATTTCAACGTGTTGCTTGATTGTATGTGTTCCAGTTCAATGCGTTTTGACTTCAAATCTGGGACAGTGCCATTAGCGTACAGAGGGGGGAGCCGACGGTGCATTAACTCCGGGCACCCATTGGGGGGAAAGGAACTTAATAAGTTTGATTGATTTATATTAAAATCGAATAAAGCGTTTATTTTCATGTTTCGTCTGTGTTATATATTCAAAATGTTTTCCTTTCTTATAATATTTCTCAGTATATTAGGTCTTATACTTGAGTCTTTGGGGCATTAGGCCTTATACTTGAGTCTTTGGGGGTATTAGGCCTTATACTTGAGTGTTTGAAGATCTTTCCATTTTATGCCGAGTCAAGCCATCAAAAGTATTTTACCCTTTACAGTTGCTATTATTTATTTAGGTGGATTGGCAGTATTGGTAGAGAGTCGGACGCCATGCTTTCCAGCATAGTTACGTCCCTTTACGGTCTGAGTTCAAATCCCGTCGAGGTTAACTTTGCCTTTCATCCTTACGGGGTCGATAAAATAAAGTACCAGTAATGTACTGGGTAATTGATGGCCTTGTGCCAAAAGTAGAAACAATTATTTATAGTTTATCTAGAAGGGAAAAGGAAGACACCCTTCCAACCGTATGAGCTTGGCAGGGTCTCCGAGAAAGGGGATTGGTGAGGGAAAACAGAAAAATAAGACAACCCCTGGCTGATCTTCAGACCTGAAAATATGTATATATATAAGTATTGAGTACTTTGGTGCGTTATCGTCCACCTGGTTCCTTACCACATTTCCTTCGTTATATATATATATATATATATATATGAATATGTATATGTATATATATGTATATATATATATGTGTGTGTGTTTGTGTGTCTGTGTATAAAGTTAAAAACCAAACAAAAACTATTTAGAATTTAGCTGAATTCCATAACGGAATAAATTTTCGAAAACACGTTGGAAGGTCGAAGTAAAAGAGTATGAAGTATATATTTCAATGAGGGTGGGGGAGAAGGTGTCTGTAATAAGGGTGGGGAGGATTTTTGACAAGAATTACTTACGAACCAATATGGACAAACAAACCAAACAAACTGCTAGATTCAATTAGAGAAAATCATTTGAAAATCACACCGCTAATATTTAGCAAACTAAACAAACAAAAACAAAAAAAACCCACAGTAAAATAAAATGGGTGAAATCTTTTTGAAACAAACGTGGAATAAAGAAAGATTTAGAGGAAAGTTGAGGAGAAGAAGCGAAAAATGTGAAAAAAAAAAGAAAGATTTAGAGGAAAGTTGGGGAGAAGTAACGAAAAATGTGAAAAAAAAAAGAAAGATTTAGAGGAAAGTTGGGGAGAAGTAACGAAAAATGTGAAAAAAAAAAGAAAGATTTAGAGGAAAGTTGGGGAGAAGTAACGAAAAATGTAAAAAAAAAAAAAGATTTTTAGTAAATAAATCAACAACATAAGTAGTGCAAGGTTTGAAAAAAAATATTTTTAGCGACCATGTCAATACTGAACGGAACAAGATGGCGATGATATATCAGACGTCTGGAAAAATCTATAGGACGTATGACGCGTTCTTGTGAAAAAAAAAAACAAAACAAAAAAAAATGGCTAACAGTAAAATTGTTGACGTTGATATCATGTATTTAAAATTGTAAAGTAAACAACAATATCTCAACATTTGACGAAATAATGAAAAACAGACATGTTACACATAAACTGAAATTGAAGTATCAGCGAAAGCAGGGAGATGAAGAAATTTATATTGAATTTTATATTTTTTATATTTCACCAAGTCTCTATAATTGTCTGTGAGGCTATATTAGTTAGAATGGTGTGAATTCACAGGCTTTTCATATCATTATCTGTATGTATATTTGTACATATTTGTGTATGTATATATATATATATATATATATATATATATATATATATATATATATATATATATATATATGTGTGTGTGTGTGTGTGTGTATGTGTGTGTATATATGTATACATATAGTTATGTATACATATATGTGTATATATGTATACATATATAGTTATGTATACATATATGTGTATATATGTATACATATAGTGCTGTATGGGAGCATCCCAAAAGTCAGCTCAAAAGTGACACAGAGGAGACTGAGGTTAGCTGGACATGCTCACCGACATCCAGAGTTGACATTGCACTCAGTGCTCCTGTGGGAGCCCCTACATGGACACACTGGAAGTGGAAGACCAAGGTTAACGTATGTTGATGCCCTAAGGACAGACACTAGTCTGTTGGAGACGCAGGACATGGCAGCGATAATGAGGGATAGAGACTGCTGGAGAGAACTCGTCCATGGATCTCGGGAATTTTACCCGCCTTAGAATAGTTATGCATATAGATCGATATCTATACATAAAGGTATGTGTGTATATATATATGTGTGTGTGTGTGTGTGTGTGTGTGTGTGTGTGTGTGTGTGTGTGTGTGTATATATATATATATGAAGGCTTGTGGCTGAGTGGTTAGAGAACTGGATTAGCAATCGAACCGGGCGATGCGCTATGTCCTTGGCCAAGGCACTTTATTTCACGTTGCTCCTTCTACCTGGAGTTGCGACCGATAGATAGTATTAGCAATTGGAAAGACCAATGGAAACATTGGACTGTCTCTATATATATATATATACAACTTTTAATTATAGTTATCAACTATTGATATAATTATCTGCATTGTGGCGACTATGTTTTCATATTTAAAATTCCACAATTTCTCGTAAACCAGCCAACTTTCTTAACCACATATTTTATGACATAAGCCAATCATATTGTAAAAGTAAACAAAGTCAGATGCAGACGATGTTCAAACAATGTCGAAGAAATTGGAAAAAAAACACATTTAATTCAATAATTCTGGTATTAATAAGTCTGAAACAGGAATTGGAAAGAATAAGAAAATAGAATTTTTTTTAAAAATTATTGAAATTTCGTTGATTTTTAATTTAAATTTTATTCCTAGACATGCTTATGTCTTCACATTAATTCTCTCATAAATATTTCACTATGTCTTTTGTATGTCGCTCGTGGCGGTGGCGGCGGTGGTGGTGGTGATGAAGGTGGTGGTGGAGATGTTGATGGTGGTGGCGGTGGAGGTGGTGGCGGTGGAGGTGTTGATGGGGGTGTTGTTGTCGGTGGTGGCGGTGGAGGTGCTGATGGCGGCGTTGTTGTTGCTGGTGGTTGTGGTAATGATGGTGGTGGTGGTGGTGGTGATTGTGGCGGAGGTGGCGGCGGTGGTGGTGGAGGTGGTGGAGGTGGTGGAGATGTTGATGGCGTTGGTGGTGGTGGTGTTGTTGCTGGTGGTGGTGGTGGTGGTGGAACTACACCAGCACCATCCCCAACATAACTTCCAGCACCGTTATCACCCCCACCTCATTCCCACCCAAACCATCAACAACAACAACAACATCACCACCACCACCACTACACCCCCCTCTTCCACCACCAACGCCGCCACCAATTTCTCCATGATTTCTTCTAGTAATTGTCCAAGAGCCAGAATGTCTTTCATCTTCTGAAAGATCAGTCAGAATCTGTATTAACTGGTTTTGAACATCTAAAGAAAGTCTTGCCCTTTCCCCCTCCCCACCTCCTTCTCTCTGCCTCCTACTCCCTACCTCCTCCTTTCTACCTTCTCCTCTCTTCCTCCTCCACTCTTCCTCCTCCTCTCACCCCCCCCCCATTCACTGCCTCCTCTTCACTGACCAATTTACATTTTATTCATCTAGTGTGCATGTCTATTACTTCTTGTTTCTTTGTTTGTTGTTGGCTACTTTTTGTTGCCTTTTTTTTTTTGGGGGGGGGGGGGGTTCTTTCTTTTCATCCTTTATTTCTTCTCGTTTCTCCTCCTTTTTCTCTTTTCTTTCTTCCCCAAAAGTTATTTTTAGTCTATCTTTATCTCCCAAGCCATCAAATACCGCCACTATATATATTTCAACAGAGACACACACCAAAATAAAAATGTCTTCGACTCTTTCTCAACCGAATACTTTGCCTTTGGCATTTACTCTGCGGTGGATTAACACCATAATCTTCATAATCATCGTTATGGTGGTTGTCGTCGTCATTGTCATCATCATCATCATCATCGTCATCACCATTATTATCAACATCAAAGGATTGTCAGTATCGGTAGAGGGCCGGACGCCATGCTTTGCAGCAAAGAGTTACGTCCCTTTACGGTCTGAGTTCAAATCCCGCCCGAGGTTAACTTTGCCTTTCATCCTTACGGGGTCGATAAAATAATAAAGTACCAGTAATACACTCGTGTAATTGCTGGCCTTGTGTTAAACGTAGAAACAATTATTATCAACATCATCATCAACATCTTCTCTATCAGCGCCTTCGCCATCATCATAATCATCGTCATCATCATCATCATCATCATCATCATAATTATCATCATCATCATCGTCATCATCATCCTCACCATCATCACCACCACCACCACCACCATCATCAACACCACCACCATTACAGCCATTATTCCATGCTACCAGTCACTCCCACCATTCCCCAAACTTCATTTAATATGGAACCTTTCAATCAAACGTCACAGTCTTTCTTTCTTCCTCAAGATAATTATATTGCATTGATGCTGATGTTGTTGTTGTAGCTGTTGTTGTTGTTGTAGTTGTTGTTGTTGGTGTAGTTGTTGTTTACTGCTATATCTTTCAATTGTAGACGTACTCTATACGGTAGAAGGTGCTGGGAGGGAACTTTGGTTCGTACTTGTTGTTTGTGATAGAGAGAAAGAAGAGGAAGAAAAGGATCAGATATATATGTGTATATATATATATATATATATATGTGTGTGTGTGTGTGTGTGTGTGTGTAGTAATAATAAAGGTGAAAACTAGAATCCA
>CAXHJY010001513.1:52500-55000 GCA_964016885.1 Eledone cirrhosa | reverse complement strand
CCCTGGATTTATGTTCCACTGCCGTCATTTCTCATATCAGTATTAAAGGGGATCAATCATTCGGTTTGGATTTCTTACAAATAATATTTGTAACAGAGAAGATGTTTGATTGGCAGAAGTGGTAGAGCGTCGGACAATGTGGTTTACATCATATAGTTACGTCCCTTTGTGTTACGAGTTCAAAGTCCCGCCTTGGTTAGCTTTACTTTTCATCCTTACGAGGTCCATAAATTAAAGTACCAGTAATGCACTGGTGTTGATTTAATCGACTGTACCCCCCCCTCCCAATTGATGACCTTGTGCCTATACTAGAAACCATTGGTATTATTATTAAGGCGGTGGGGGCGGTGGATTGTCAGTATCGGTAGAGCATCAGACACCTTGCTTTGCAGCATAGGGTTATGGCCCTTTACATTCTGAGTTCAAATCCCGCCCAGGTTAACTTTGCCCTTCATGCTTACGGGGTCGATAAAGTAAAGTACCAGTAATACACTGGGTTTGATTGTAAACCCCCCCCCCCCCCCCTACACAATTGTTGACCCAGTGCCAACAGTGATTCCATCGTTTGCCTGGGATTTCTTTCCGATCAATAATAAACAATATTTGTAAAAATAGAAATTTCTGGATTGTCAGAATTCGTGATGGTGGTGGTGGTGGTGGTGGTGGTGATGTGATAGTGGTGGTGATGGTGGTTGTTGTTGTGGTGGTGGTGGTGGTGGTGGTGGTGGTGGTGGTGGTTGTTGTGGTGGTGATGGTGGTTGTTGTTGTGGTGTGATAGTGGTGGTGATGGTGGTTGTTGTTGTGGTGGTGGTGGTGGTGATGGTGGTTGTTGTTGTGGTGGTGGTGGTGGTGGTGGTGGTGGTGGTGGTGGTGTGATAGTGGTGGTGATGGTGGTTGTTGTTGTGGTGGTGGTGGTGGTGTGATAGTGGTGGTGATGGTGGTTGTTGTTGTGGTGGTGGTGGTGGTGGTGGTGGTGGTGGTGGTGGTGTGATAGTGGTGGTGATGGTGGTTGTTGTTGTGGTGGTGGTGGTGGTGGTGGTGGTGGTGGTGGTGGTGGTGGTGGTGGTGATGGTGGTTGTTGTTGTGGTGGTGGTGGTGGTGGTGTGATAGTGGTGGTGATGGTGGTTGTTGTTGTGGTGGTGGTGGTGGTGGTGGTGGTGGTGGTGGTGGTGGTGGTGGTGGTGGTGGTGGTGATGTGATAGTGGTGGTGATGGTGGTTGTTGTTGTGAGGTGGTGGTGGTGGTGGTGGTGGTGGTGGTGGTGGTTGTAGTAGTACTGTTGGTTGTAGTGGTAGTAATAGTAGTGCTGGTGGCAGTGGTGGTAGTGGTGGTAGTAGTGGCGGTCGTGATGATGGTGTTTGTAGATGGTAGTGGTGATGGTGGTAGTGTTGGTGATTGTAGTAGTAGTAGTGCTAGAAGTGGTAGTAGTAGTAGTAGTAGTAGTAGTAGTAGTAGTAGTAGTAGTAGTAGTAGTGGTAGTAATAGTTGTGATGGTATTAGTAGTAGTAGAAGTAGTAGTAGTAGTAGTAGTAGTAATAGTTGTGATGGTAGTGGTAGTAGTAGTAGTAGTAGTAGTGGTGTTGTTATTGTTTTCCTTATCTCTGTATATCCAGTTCCCTGATAAAACATCTATGTTAACAATATGTAATCGATATCTAATCAATAACAGTTAATCAGCTTCATCAGGATAATTCAATTATCATCTCTCTCCAAAGACATCATCATCACCATCAACATCATCATTATTATCATCATCATCACCATCATCACCATCATCATCATCAACAAAGCTATCATCATCATCACCATCATCACCATCATCACCATCATCATCATCACCAAAGCTATCATCACCACCACCACCACCATCATCATCATGGTATAACCAGCTATCAACATCATCTCCAAGAGTTGTAAATCTGTCAATTTAAATAATGACATTAATACCAACTACAACACCAACACCACTATACCAATGGCATAAACTACACCAACAGTACCAACTACAACACCAGCACCACCAATACCACCGACACATCACCAACTACACTAACATCGCCAACAACACCACCAACACCAACTATACCAACACCAACAATACCACCACCAACAACAACACCACCACCACTACCAACACCAATACCACCAACAACACCACCACCACCAACTATACCAACACCAACAATACCACCAACACCACCAACACCAACACCAACTATACCAACACCAACAATACCACCAACACCACCAACACCAACTATACCAACACCAACAACTATACCAACACCACCAACACCAACAATACCACCAACACCACCAACAACACCACCAACTATACCAACACCAACAATACCACCAACACCACCACCAACACCACCAACTATACCAACACCAACAGCACCAACACCAACACCAACGAGAAACGTGAAGAAGGAAAAATAACACATTAGAAGAATCCAGTACAATATTGATATAGATTAATTTAACGATTGATATAGTAG
>CAXHJY010001513.1:45000-47500 GCA_964016885.1 Eledone cirrhosa | reverse complement strand
GAAAAAAAACTAATATCTCTCGATTTTTAGATGGTTGGGTATGATGACGAAAATTTAGCTGACTGTCTGAATGTCTGTATATCTCGTGGTGGGTACATCATACGATTTTATGAGAATATATTTCGATGGTTTGACACGAGCTGATAATTTTATATCATGTGTCGTTTGATATTTGTTGTAGAGATAAAATGTTTACAATAAAAATTTCATTAAAATAATAATGCCTTCCGCTTTTTAAAATGGTTGAATAAGATTTGAGAAAGATTTGGCTGCTATTTCTAGAATTCCTGTATATCTCGTATTGGATATATCATGAGATTCTACTTCAATGGTTTGACACGAGTTAATAATCTGTATATCATATGTCGTTTAGTGTTTGTTTATAGAGATAAAATATGAAAAGAAAGATAGATATCTGCACATGTTACAGTGATTCATCCGACTGCTACTTACATAATTGTACTGTGATGCCGTCAGATTTTAATCTGTCTTCTTGGGTATGAATCAGTATGAGCCAAACAGTACCTCCAGAAGAAACGGAACATATATCTGACAGTTTGGCAGAGCGATGTTGTTCTCAAGTAAGTGTCCCACCCAAATATTTCCATGAAACACCCTAGTGTCGAAAGTTTAATTTATAATACTCTAATATCATAGTTGATACTTTACCATGCTGTCTACTGCAATATCTGTGGTCTATTCTGTATAATACGCTGACATGTCTACCGGATAAGGTTAGGGTTAGGGTTAGATTTTGTAGTTGAAGGAGATCGCACACCTCACGGTGTTTGTTCTGGGTCTCTACGATCTCAGTTCAAATCCCACCGAAATCATATTTGCTTTTCATGTTTTTCTAAAGTCTGTCTTGAACCCAGAAGCTCATCAGATGGTGCCTAGCCAGGTTTCCGTGGCATGAAGCGACTGAGAGTACAAGACTTCCCCCTCCTGGATACGACGCCAGTCCATCAAAGAGTTAAACCCTCAACCGTTGCTGGTACTTATTTTAAACTGAGTATACTGGAGCAACGTGAAATGAAGAGTTTTGTTCAAGAACACAGCACACAACCCAGTCCAGGTACCGAACCCTGCTAGTAAAATTAACGTGGAAGTGGTGGATCATTCCACAGACACGTGTATAATTACTGTAATTTTCAGGGAGATTCAGTGTTACAAAATACATGACTAGGTTGGCCATTTCAATTACGAGTACAACTCATTTCTTCCAGCTGAGCCAACTGGAGTAACATGAAATAAAGTGTCTTGCTCAAGGACTAAACGCACCAACGTGACTCGAACATACAAGTTTACGATCGTGAACCGAACAGCCTAACCACGGAGCCGTATATGTGACTCCAATGATCACAGATCTACTCCTCGTCAATTGCTGACCTGGGGTTAAATACCAATATGATTTAAATGTTAAATACCTCAAATAAACCCCATAACTATCGACTTATACGGTAGATCTACTTGCATGCAATACAACGATTATAAAACCGGAGGAGGGACGTAGTCTTACAGGTGTTCGGGTCAATAGTAATGGACTCCTCCTCTCTCCGCCTATTTGAATGTGATACACCATTACGAGTGAAGGCGTGTGGTGAGTGGTTAGAGAACTGGATTCGTAATTGTGAGGTTGCCAGTTCGATTCCTGGACAAGGCGATGCGTTATGTCCTTGAGCAAGACACTTTATTTCACGTTGCTCCTTCTACCTGGAGTTGTGACCGATAGATAGTATTAGCAACTGGAAAGACCAACGGAAACATTGTTTCCTCGGTCCGATTAGACACATTTACGAATCATTTCACATGAAATCACTGAAAAGTGTCATATGCGGCCTCATGGATTTATTTATTTTTTGTTTTATATTTATATATATCATCTTTATTGTTATTTTTATAGTTAGGTTAGGGTTTAGTTGCTTATTCATGGTAACTATTTGTTAAATAATTATTTAGATCTACAGGCAACACAATCTTATGTCCCCGTATGGTTCAAGTACATGTAGGTCCTTATCTGTGAAGGCAAGTAGTCTAGTTGTTAGAGTATTGAACTATGATAATATGGTTGTAATTTCTATCGCTGGACCATGAGGGACATTATGTTCTTGAGCAAGGCAAGAAGCTTCATTTGGCGTTGCTTTTCATATGACTGGGGATGTATCAGTAAACTACCCGGGGATTCTCCCATGAAAGGATCTCGTGAAGGTAGGGCACTAGAACTACAGAGGTACGAACTCTCCGTTTCATGTTCTCATATGAAGAATATCCATATCTGTCTACTATACATCAAAGAGAACCGAAACTGCATTACTATCCAGTGGATAGCTGATGACAGTTGTTCTGTCTACATCTCCATTGGACTCTGCTATTTCACGGTGTGTGTGCGTGTGCGTGTGCGTTTGGGGAGGAGGGAACAAATAGGGGCTCGTTTATTGTGTTTTTGTGAAGATAAATAACAATAATATCACCGCCGCCACTACTCCCAGGCTTATATGAT
>CAXHJY010001513.1:20000-27500 GCA_964016885.1 Eledone cirrhosa | reverse complement strand
TGATCCGACCGTATCCCCAAGCATGACCAACCAAGCTCATGGATGTTATCCAACCATCTTGCTCAAGGTCTACCCCTGGGTCTCCTACCTCTTGGTTTCGCCCGTAAAACATTTTTTTTTCAAAACATTTTAAAAAAAATTTTTTTTTTTTCAAAAAAAAAATTTTAAATAGCAAAAACATTTTAAAAAGTTAAAAACAAAAACAATATAAAAAAACCAAATTCAGAATAATAAACTAAACAACAAAATAACAACTACAAAGCCTAAATTCCAAGCCATCAACCAATTCTATTACACGTCAAACTAGTATATAGATGGATTATAAACACTATCAATGAAACAACAAGAGCTCTGATGATAATATCGTTGAGAAGGAGGGGAATACAGAGAAGATAAAGAGTGAAAGCGGAAACGGAAATATATGGATAGAGGAAATATCAAACAGATATTGAGATAAATAATCTTTAAACAATTCCTGTTTCCTGAGATACCAGTTAGGAATAGTGTTGTCAAAGAAAAGTCAGTGTCATATAAGTGACAATATTATTTAACCACCCCACTTCGTTTTATTAAAACACCCTATTTGAAACGGGCACGAATAATATATATATATATATATATATATATATATATATATATATATATATATATGTGTGTGTGTGTGTGTGTGTGTGTGTGTGTGTGTGTGTGTGTGTGTGTGTGTGTGTGTGTGTGTATGTGTGTATGTGTGTGTATATATATCTAGTTGAAAAATGAACGAACAAAACATTGGAGGCAATTGTACACAGTTATATTATATATATATATATATATATATATATATATATATATATATATACAAATATACATATATATAAATGACAAAATGACAAGGATAATGAGTATGAAAATTTGGAAGGAAGATGAGAGGAAAATAGATGCGATTATGACATATATACACAAATACACACACGCACACACCCACACACACACACGCACGCACACACACACACACACACACACACACATATATATATATATATAAAGTAATAATAAATGTGAAGACTAAAATATATATATATATATATAATATATATATATATATGTATACACGATGTATATATATACATCGTGTATACATATATATACATATATATATATATATATATATACATATACACACATCATTGGTTAGTGGAAGTTGTCTCATGGGAAATCTTTGCCAGGAATTATGTAAAAGACTTCCTTCCCCCAGACCAGGAATATTTATAACGAAAACACCTCCTTATATTTTTATATCTCAAACAGTTTGTTGACAACAGAAGTGGCCGAGGTCAAAATGTACATGACCCCCCTCTCTAGCATCACTACTATCACCACTCCCTCTAATATCTGAGCACGTACTGAAACTGCCTGTTGAAAGAGCGCTGGCTAAGCCGTCGGGTTCCGATTCTTTATATTATAACAATACTCTACTACCAAACGTATCGAGTACTCTGTTGAGTAATGGTCGAACTAGCTTTAAACTGCCTCTATCCTGATTTATAATATATATATATATATATCGACAGTCGATCAACTTTCGTCAAATCGGACCGAGGGAACAATGTTTCCGTTGGTCTTTCCAATTGCTAATACTATCTATCGGTCGCAACTCCAGGTAGAAGGAGCAACGTGAAATAAAGTGTCTTGCTCAAGGACATAACGCATCGCCCGGTCTGGGAATCGAACACACAACCTCACGATTGCGAATCCAATTCTCTAACCACTCAGTGTGTGTGTAAGTATATAGATATATATAGGCAATCGTGTGAATAACTTGTGGTTACGGGGTCCATCTCTCGTTCGGTTGTGCTCGGGACAATATCACCAATTGGAAAGACCAATGGAAACATCGTTTCGCAGGTCCGATTTGACGAAAGTCTCTCTTTCTCTCTCGCTCTCTCACTCTCTCTCTCTCTCTCTCTCTCTATATATATATATATATATATATATATATATATAAGAATTAAAATACTTGAGTGTGTTGGAGTTAAACACCCTCTTCGTATTATAGAAATGACAGTAAAGGTATAGCTCAATGTAATTAAAGCAATATATATATATCATAAATGTGAAGACTAAGGGTTTTGTGTGTGTGTGTGTGTGTGTGTGTGTGTGTATGTGTGTGTATATATATATGTGTGTGTGTGTGTGTGTGTGTGTGTGTGTGTGTGTGTGTGTGTGTGTGTGTGTGTGTGTATGTGTATATATAGTCAGCTGGCGGAAAGGACATCTTTGATCTGAATTCTTTCTAATGAAAACTGGGCTTCGGTTAAACAACAACAACAACAACAACAACAACAACAGCAAAGGATTAGTCCTATTCAACTAATAACGTTGTTTTTTAAGTTTTTTTTTGTCTGTTTTTCTTGCTGTTCCCTAATATACAGCAACGTAGTTTCGCTACATTATGTTCTTCTTTAATAATTATTATGTTGTTGTTGGTGTTTTTATCTAAAGCCACAGGCTGACGTCTGTCTGCCAATTAGCTTTCGTAATTTCACTATTTTTTCAACAACCCAAAAGAACAAACGTTCTCACAATACACCCACCCATCTATCTACCTATCTATTTATCTATCTATCTATCTATCTATCTATCTATCTATCTCTATATATATATATTTGTCTCCCTCTCTCTCTCTCCCCCTCTCTCTCTCTCCCCCCTCTCTCTCTCTCTCTCTCTCTCTCTCTCTCTCTCTCTCTCTCTCTCTCTCTCTCTCTCTGCCTCCCTATATATATATATATATTTACTTTCATCATTAAATAAATCCCTGAAAAACTAAAATAATTTGATCCATTCTGAAGTTAGTGTGTGTGTGTGCATGCGCGTGTGTGTGTGTGTGCATGCGTGTATGTGTGTGTGTGTGCATGTGTGTGTGTGTGTGTGTATGTGTATGGGTATATGCATGTATGTATGTCCTTCTGGTTTTATAATTTTATAAATGTTTACCAGTAGAGAGAGAGTCGGTTTCTAACAGCCACAAGACTCTCTCATTGGAATTTACACAAGATCAACTAGGTAGATATGTATGTATGCATATGTGTGTGTGTGTGTGTGCAGGTATGGATGTTATGTATGTGTGGATGTGTATGGTTTGAATTATATGTGTGCATGTGCATCTTTTGTATCTGTACATATGTACATGCAGTTATTAGATGCAGAATTTTTGGAATGTTTTACATATTTTCACTGTTTCATTAATGCATGTATGTATGTGTTTATGTATGTATGTATCTATGTATATATATATTTATGTATGTGTTTATGTATGTATCTATATATGTATGTATCTATGTATGTATGTGTGTGTTTATGTATGTGTATGTATGTATGTATTTCTGTGTATGTGTGTATGTGTGTATGTGTATGTATGTGTGTATGTATGTCTGTATGTCTGTGCCATATGGTCACGTAAGTCACGTAATAATTTTTCTTTGACAATAAGAAATGGAAAGAGATTTTTTTCTTTTCAATTGTGAAATTATTTAAAACTATGCACGTACACATATGCTCATATACACACACACATGCATATATATATATATATATATATATATATATATATATAGGAAAAGAGTCAAGACCCCGACGGCAGAGCTCCAACCGTTTCGACAGCTAGATCGGATCTAGCTGTCGAAACGGCCGGAGCTCAGCCGTCGAGGCCCTGTCTCTTTTCCTATTACCCACTCTACTACCCTAAGTATTGAGTACTCTGGTATATATATATATATATTGTTATCCTTTGGGAGGGTCATGTTGCCAATAAGAAACACACGCACCAGTTGCTTTCACTTCAATTTATTATAATAAATTTATAAATTTAGGAATTTATAAATTTCCGGTTGGTTATTATAATAAATTGAAGTGAAAGCAACTGGTGCGTGTGTTTCTTATTGGCAACATGACCCTCCCAAAGTATAACAATATCGGTTTCAACACACGTTTTCAGATAAAGAATCTTGCTAAACAAATTCAGAAACGAAATATATATATATATGTATATATATATATATATGTATGTATATGTATATATATATATATATAATTGTTTCTACTTTTGGCACAAGGCCAGCATTTACCCAGTGCATTACTGGTACTTTATTTTATCGATCCCGTAAGGATGAAAGGCAAAGTTAACCTCGGCGGGATTTGAACTCAGAATGGCAAGGGCCGTAACTCTATGCGTCACAGCATGAAGTCCGACCCTCTTCCGATACTGCCAATCCAAATATAATATAATAATATATATATATATATATATATATATATATATATATATATATATATATATATATATATATATTTATAGATATATATATATATATATATATATATATATAGATATATATGCATATATATATATATGCATATATATATATATATATATGTATATATACATATATATATATATATATATATATATATATATATATATATATATATATATATATACATATATACATATATATACATATATATACATATATAGAAGTATATATATACATCTACCATTATACATATAGCAAGAGAGAGAGAGAGAGAGAGAAAGAGAAAGAGAGAGAGAGACAGACAGACATACAGACATACAGACAGACAGATAGTAGGCTGAAAATACGAATATTTGGTGCCTTATCGTATCCCATGTTCCTTCATTTAGTATTGAATTTAACTTTTATCATTACCTCTGGTGATTAACCGATACACTAGAATTGACACCAGTTCTACTATTGTATTTTATCACACAACTGTTGTTGTTGTTGTTGTTTAGGTCTAGCCAGTGTTTCCCAGACTTACATCAATTGTCAAGTGAAGAGTACTCAAACTATACTGTCTTATAAAAAGATCAACTTGTGGTGTGAGTAGGTTATACCTGGAAGGAAGGTTGGCTGGTAAGAGAAGTAGAAGCCAGCAGCCAAAACGATGGCTTGACAATGTCAATTTATGGATTGGACTTGATCTTTGCTCTTTGAACTCTGGTGTTGGTGATCGAACTTTGTGGAGAGAGATATCTCATGTTGATGCGCTGTCTGCACCTGGCGGAGTTTAGCGTCGAAGTAGTGTTTCCCAGTAAAATTTTGCCAAATCGATTTAGGGAACATATAAAGAAAAGACCCTCTCAAAATTCAATGGTGGATGACAGGATTTATTTATTTGTTTTTAATTTGAGGTGTTGTGTATCAGATAATGTGATTGGTGACACCGTAAATTACACGGGAAAATAAAAAAAGGATCAAACCATACACACACACACACACACACACACACATATATGTATATATATATATGTTAGTGTAGGAATAGTATTTGATAATGTCATATATATTAACTTATGTTGAAAAAATAACTTAATTTATACAATATATATACAATATATATACAACCTATATATATATATGTGTGTGTGTGTGTGTGTGTGTGTGTGTAGGAATAGTATTTGATAATGTCATATATATTAACTTATATGTTGACAGAAAAACTTAATTTATACAATATATATATACAATATTTATATACGTAAGTGTATAAATATTAGAATATTAGTTGATAGTATCATACATATTAACGTTTGATGAAAGAAAAACAGTCATTTTATCATGATATACCGCCATTTTATTTTATGGAGTAGCAACTATGTAAGATGTCGTATTACAATATATTATTCCTGTTAAAAGTGTTAATATATCTCTTTGATGTCAACAATTATAAAAAAATTGTTACTGAATTTTTTCCTACATCTTTGGTGTCCCGGATATATTATATATTATCTTAGGAATTTCTGATTTAATTTCCTTACTTTTGACTTTAAACGTTTTCTTGTCTTTAATTCTTGCTTAGAAATTTACATTTTTTATCTTTTTAAGTTCTGTTCTTTTTTATTTTGTTATTCACTATATATATATATATATATGTGTGTGTGTGTGTGTGTGTGTGTGTGTGTGTGTGTGTGTGTGTGTGTGTGTGTGTATATATATATGCATATATTTATATATATATATATATATATTTATATATATATACATAGTCTTCAAATTTATTATTATTACTATATATATATGTATATTTGTATATATATATATACATGTGTGTGTGTATGTATATAATGTTTCTTGTATATCTTTTCGTAAATTTGCCAATTTTTTCCACATAATTGACATAATATAGAATTGCGTTTGATTCATTTTTTTCTGATAATTAAGAAAGCCTTCCCCACCCACGATTCATTAGTTACTTTAATAAATTACATCATGAGGCAAAACATTTTTTTTTTTTTTTGTAAATAACATATTAGATAATTTTTCAAAGAGAAAATAATTTCAGTGTAAAATTTAAAGTTTATTTTATCATCTAAACTTTCATAATTGATTTACAGATTCCTTATAAGGAATTTTGTTTAGTTTTTGGCTTTTTCATTAAATTTAAATGTTTTCTTTAAATAAACAAATAAGATTCCTAATTTGCATAGATATTTGTATACATCCTGTTTGCCTATGAATATAATGAAGCAAGTCAAAGATAAAATCAAGACGCGGCTTGAATTCTTCTATCATGGCGAAGTTTAATGTCATATGGAAATGCAATTCTATCGGTTTGCGCACCATATTGAAATCTTACATGCTCCTGAGGACTTTGATCTTTCGCACCATATTGAAATTTTACATGTCCCTGGAGACTTTGATCTGTCGCACCATGTTGAAATTTTACATGTCCCTAAAGACTTTGATCTTTCGCACCATGTTGAAATTTTACATGTACCTGGGGACTGTCAGGGTGCGAAACCTTCATTTTTACTGTCAGCATGAAACAAAGATCCCAGAGACTTAAGCAGAAGTGCACAAGACAAATACATTTCTCAGCCAGCAAGTCACCAAATATTCTGGAAGATGGAAACTCGCCTGCTAAGGACACGAATCCCATCCGTCTTCCTGTCCAAAACCGTTTTTCAAGGCACAGTTGAGGGAGGGTGAAAAAGAGGCAAAGAAAACCCTGGTCTGACACATTAGGATTGGACATGTTTCAACACAAAAAACACATAAAAAGACTAAAAGAACAGACTTGTGTGCCTTTAATAGAAGACCTTTCAAAGAAAAGATGTCCCACACACAGACACACACAAAGTGATATAGAAATGCGTGTTTCTATGAATGAATAAACGTGTTTACGGATTTGTGGACAATACACTGGCTTACCTAAATGATTAGACAATTCATTTGTTGAAATGTGAGAGATACTGAGTTCAATCCTTTGGCCACATTTTCCGTCTATAAGGGTATTTTACTCAGTTTTTGGTGGATTGGCAGTATTGGTAGAGGGTCGGGCGCCATGCTTTGAAGCATAGAGTTAGGTCCCTTTATGATCTGAGTTCAAATCCCGCATAAGTTAACTTTGCCTTTCATCCTTACGGGGTCGATAAAATAAAGTACCAGTAATGTACTGGAGTAATTGCTGGCCTTGTGCCTAAAGTAGAAACAATTATTT
>CAXHJY010001511.1:0-27500 GCA_964016885.1 Eledone cirrhosa | reverse complement strand
GGGTGTTTAAAGCGTCCGTATGCGGTAGGCCATTTGAGCACTTATGTGATATATATATAATATAGAAATGGCTTCTACAGGACTAAAACTGTTTCATTCGCGAGAAATCAACAGGAAGCTGGCTGTCCAAGTAATATGGTGGTATTTATATCTTTTCTGGTGGTAGGAGAGGGTGGTGATAGGGATGGGTGGAGGTCATTGGTTGATGGGTTTAAAGAAAAGGGAATTCTTTAAAAACTATATTCAGAAAAAAAAGTCAAGCTAAGTCTCTGTAGACAGGTTCAAACTGGGGGAGGGGGGACTCCTGATTTTTAAGGTTCACTGAAGCTAACAATGGCCATTCATTGGTAGGTCTGCCGAAATGGTCAGGTGTCTACAATCACACACATACATACATACACACACACACACACACATACATATACATACATACATATATATATACACATACACACATATTTATATATATATATATATATATAACCATACACACACGCACACATATATATATATATATAAACCTCATTTTCTTATATATATATATATATAAGAAAATGAGGGTTTTTTTTAAATGGAAAAAAAACGAGATGTCCTACACGAGTGAAAGTATAAGGAAAAAAGATGAAATCGCAGATGCGAGAAACACCGCAAACCCTCCAATTCTACTTTTGAAAAGCATAAGAACTGTGAAACCGGTAAAGGAAACAAATAAATATTCTTTAAAAGACTCCAGTTGTATTTTTGATTTCATCTTTTTTTCCTTTTATATATATATATATATATATATTATAAAGAGTCAGAGCCAAGACTGGTACACTATTTTATCGACCCCGGGGGAATTAAAAGGCAAAGCTGATCTTAGCGGGATTTGAACTCAGAACGTAAATTGACGAAAGAAATATCGCAAAATATTTTATTGGAGGTTGAAACGATTTTGGCAATCTCTCCTCACAGAAAAAGTGTTTCTAACATCAATATACCAGTAATACGGGAGCAACAGTTCTATATTATGTCATTCCACAGCTATAATCAACTAGAGGCAAATATCATATAACACCCTATTGGTATATGTATAGACACGTAACTCCTGATGGGGTCGTAAGGGGGCGCCATCGCCGGAACATACTTGCGTTTTCTGTGCATTTTAACTCAATTTTGCCAGCTGAGAGAACTGGAGCTACATGAAATAGCGTTTTGCTTAAGGACAGCTGGTAACTGAACTCACGGTCGTTAGTGGAACACCTTAACCCCTAAATCGTGCGCCTTCATACTGAGAATCTAGGATTAAATAAAATGCATTTAATCTGATGCTTTCTTGATTTCTTCATATTGGACACTACCATACTGGTCTTTTAGGGATCGTTTTTAATCTTAACACAAACTATATCAATTGAAAGTATTCTACAGAAATAGCACTTTCTTATGTAGGAGATAGAATTCAAAAGTAGCTTCCTTAAACTATTTCAAAAATTCCTATTTCATATTCGAATATGTTTGTATGAGAAAAAACAAGAAAACAGTAAACTCTGACCCTTTTTATTAGGATTTAATAGAATTTTATTTGGAAACTTTGCACGCAGTTTTTAAGAAGACCTTCACGTAAAAATGTTATTGCTATTTTAAAAAATAAAAGTATATCGTGTTAAAGCAGTGTATAGAGTAATTGAAGGAAGGTAAATTTAACGACGACTCACAACAACCTCTCAGATTTCGATGACACAACAACAAGTTAAATTACTAGAACCAACATGGTGAACAACAACAACAGTATCAGTAGTATTAATAAAGTCGACATTAATTTCCCTTTAATTTCCATATGTAAAAAGGCAAGAAATGTATTTCTTGGTTGATTTAAGTGAATTAATTAGCAACCAGGATGAGGAGTAAATAGTTCATCTCACTTCTACAATATATTTCAGGATATTTATCTAAACATATATATATATATAATATCATATGTATATAGCACACGCACACACCCACAAATATATATATATATTTGTGTGTGTGATATATACATATGATTATATATATATATATATGTGTGTGTGTATTTGCATAACACCATCATTATCAAATGATTATGATGTATGATATATATATATATATATATATATATATATATATATATATATATATATATATATAAGTGTCTGTGTGTGTAGAAAGTGTGATAGCAAATAATTGTATTCCAAGCTAAACAATCTGTATTTTAACGTGCTGACTGTCATTATGGCGGAAGCAGACGAGCTTTGCTGACAGCCCGCCATTTATTGGACAAATATTTCTCCTCTCACTCTTTCATTTATTGAATAAGAAAAAATGTCATAAATACAATCGTGCATACCATACAAATATATATATATATATTTATATATATATATATATATATATATATATATATTTATATGTGTGTGGTATATATATATATATATATATATATATTTATATGTGTGTGTGTGGTATATATATATATATATATATATATATATATATTTGCAGTGTATATTTGTATATATATATGTATGCACGTGCATGTGTATATTCGTATATATGTATGTATACGTGCGTATATATATGCATGTGTATACACACACGCGCACGCGCACACGCACACACACATATATATATGTACATACAATTGTCTATAAATGAAATTGTTTACAATGTATATTTATTTATTTTATCTGAATACAATTTACAAAAGCGACAAAAATAAAAACAAAACGAAAACGAAACAATGTTTTCTTAAAAATAATAAATAAAGAAGAAAAATGTCGGCTGTTCAGAGATTGTGTTGTCGGTGGTATATCATGTCACTTGTGTAGAGATTGTGTTGTAGGTGGTATATCATGTCACTTGTGTAGAGATTGTGTTGTAGGTGGTATATCATGTAACTTGTGTAGAGATTGTGTTGTAGGTGGTATATCATGTCACTTGTGTAGAGATTGTGTTGTAGGTGGTATATCATGTCACTTGTGTAGAGATTGTGTTGTAGGTGGTATATCATGTAACTTGTGTAGAGATTGTGTTGTAGGTGGTATATCATGTCACTTGTGTAGAGATTGTGTTGTAGGTGGTATATCATGTCACTTGTGTAGAGATTGTGTTGTAGGTGGTATATCATGTCACTTGTGTAGAGATTGTGTTGTAGGTGGTACATCATGTAACTTGTGTAGAGATTGTGTTGTTGGTGGTATATCATGTCACTTGTGTAGAGATTGTGTTGTAGGTGGTATATCATGTCACTTGTGTAGAGATTGTGTTGTAGGTGGTATATCATGTCACTTGTGTAGAGATTGTGTTGTAGGTGGTATATCATGTCACTTGTGTAGAGATTGTGTTGTAGGTGGTATATCATGTCACTTGTGTAGAGATTGTGTTGTTGGTGGTATATCATGTCACTTGTGTAGAGATTGTGTTGTTGGTGGTATATCATGTCACTTGTGTAGAGATTGTGTTGTAGGTGGTATATCATGTCACTTGTGTAGAGATTGTGTTGTAGGTGGTATATCATGTCACTTGTGTAGAGATTGTGTTGTAGGTGGTATATCATGTCACTTGTGTAGAGATTGTGTTGTAGGTGGTATATCATGTCACTTGTGTAGAGATTGTGTTGTAGGTGGTACATCATGTAACTTGTGTAGAGATTGTGTTGTTGGTGGTATATCATGTCACTTGTGTAGAGATTGTGTTGTAGGTGGTATATCATGTCACTTGTGTAGAGATTGTGTTGTAGGTGGTATATCATGTCACTTGTGTAGAGATTGTGTTGTAGGTGGTATATCATGTCACTTGTGTAGAGATTGTGTTGTAGGTGGTATATCATGTCACTTGTGTAGAGATTGTGTTGTAGGTGGTACATCATGTCACTTGTGTAGAGATTGTGTTGTAGGTGGTACATCATGTAACTTGTGTAGAGATTGTGTTGTAGGTGGTATATCATGTAACTTGTGTAGAGATTGTGTTGTAGGTGGTATATCATGTCACTTGTGTAGAGATTGTGTTGTAGGTGGTATATCATGTCACTTGTGTAGAGATTGTGTTGTAGGTGGTATATCATGTCACTTGTGTAGAGATTGTGTTGTAGGTGGTACATCATGTAACTTGTGTAGAGATTGTGTTGTAGGTGGTACATCATGTAACTTGTGTAGAGATTGTGTTGTTGGGGGTATATCATGTAACTTGTGTAGAGATTGTGTTCTAGGTGGTATATCATGTCACTTGTGTAGAGATTGTGTTGTAGGTGGTATATCATGTAACTTGTGTAGAGATTGTGTTGTAGGTGGTATATCATGTCACTTGTGTAGAGATTGTGTTGTTGGGGGTATATCATGTCACTTGTGTAGAGATTGTGTTGTAGGTGGTATATCATGTAACTTGTGTAGAGATTGTGTTGTTGGGGGTATATCATGTCACTTGTGTAGAGATTGTGTTGTAGGTGGTATATCATGTCACTTGTGTAGAGATTGTGTTGTTGGTGGTATATCATGTCACTTGTGTAGAGATTGTGTTGTAGGTGGTATATCATGTCACTTGTGTAGAGATTGTGTTGTTGGTGGTATATCATGTCACTTGTGTAGAAATTGTGTTGTAGGTGGTATATCATGTCACTTGTGTAGAGATTGTGTTGTAGGTGGTATATCATGTCACTTGTGTAGAGATTGTGTTGTAGGTGGTATATCATGTCACTTGTGTAGAGATTGTGTTGTAGGTGGTATATCATGTAACTTGTGTAGAGATTGTGTTGTAGGTGGTATATCATGTAACTTGTGTAGAGATTGTGTTGTTGGGGGTATATCATGTAACTTGTGTAGAGATTGTGTTGTAGGTGGTATATCATGTCACTTGTGTAGAGATTGTGTTGTAGGTGGTATATCATGTCACTTGTGTAGAGATTGTGTTGTTGGTGGTATATCTGGACACGTTGGAAAGCCGTTAGTTGGGCTGTGTCTATAATTCAAAGGGGCTAACCTTGTCCCACATTGTCATGCTGAATCTTCCTGAGAGTTCATTTATGGATATGTCTGTACATTGATGCTTCGTCACTTTCTCGTTATATTCACTGCCATGCTGTAGCGTTGAGTGAACATCTGAAACAGTGACCTTCAAAACCGACGAAAGTCCATTCCACGTGACTGTGTGTGTGATTTATCCTTATAAAAGTGTTAAGATATTATTGACACTAAACTATTACAAATTATCTATAAATAACCAAATTTATTCATATTTGCCTATTCCTGCGGTAGAAAATTTCTAACAGAAATGAAAATAAAATAAAATAAAAATAAAACGAAAAAAAAAACGAGACCAAGCTCGAAACTGTACAGCAAAGGTGAAATAAATTTCTGTGAATTATTTCATTAAAAATTTCTTTGCGTACATAATTAGCATATTTCGGGAGCTAAATTGTTGCCGATTCTAAGTGCCTAATGGTCAGCAGCACAATTATTTTCACGGAGTTTATTTTAATATTAAATGTTAATATTTGCTGTCAGCCACACAAGATCTCCTTTAAAAAAAAAATCATATACACTTTTCTTTTCCTTTATTTTGGCATATTTAGCCAAAAGGTTGAATTATGCCATTTGGTGTTAGCTTGTCATTACTACAGCTTAATAATAACTAGAGAATGTTTGTTCTACATCAAATCTAAATATCCAAGCTTCTATTTAACACTTAACGTCCTGCACCACATAAAACCACATTAGCAAGAGTTTCTTAGAAAGTACAAAACAGCATTATGACTGTATTACATTAAATATTAAAATATTTACCTTAGTAGTTTACTGCGAATGTTTACAATCCAGTAGTAAAGATATTATAAATATTTGAATTGTCAAACTTAGTTTTACATATTTTATGCTAATTAAAGACTGTTCTTTCTTCTTCTTCTCCGTCCACTTATTCCTGGGATGGGGGGTGGGGGGAATAATGTTTAGAAAACCTTTTCTAATAATTGTTTCTACTTTTTGGCACAAGGGCAGCACTTATTCCAGCGTATTACTGGTACTTTATTTTATCGACCCCATAAGGATAAAAGGCAAAGTTAACCTCGGCGGGATTTGAACTCAGAATGGCAAGGGCCGTAACTCTATGCATCAAAGCATGGCGTCCGATCCTCTACCGATACTGCCAATCCACGGTTTTCTAAACATTATTTTCCCTTACTCTCGGGTCTCGAATAATCCCCCTCCCACCACGCTTATTAATTTTTGCTAATCTGTCTCCGGCGAAATTTTATTTTAAGGTTTGTCGTGGAACCCATGCTGCTATTTAATACAATTTTATACAAAACAATAAAATGTATTGACCCTCTTTAAATGTGTTTCATATCTAAACATCATTTAATAAATATGACTTTCTTTGATATTTCTGAGTTTCTATATAAATTCTTTTGATGATTATTATTCCCATTTAGTTCTACAAAATGACGATATTAGTTGCTTTATTGGTGAAATATCTAAGATGTTTATAAATTTTGAAGAATTCTTTTTCTTTTCTATAACGTGTTAATGCCGCACAAACGGAATCGGTTAATATAGTTTCCAGCTTATAATCTGTCACTCTTAGAGTAAGAAAAAATATTCAGACTGAAGTAAAATAACGAACTAATATACATGCACGCACGCGCAGAGAAAGAATCTTATAACTGAAGAGCCGAATACTTCTAACATTTGTATAAATTAAGGTTTTCTGGAGAAATAAGTATAGAAAAATATATATATTCCATTTCTCAATTGCTTTACTTCTCGTTTTTCTCAAATCACCTATTTCTATAATTGTTTCTACTTTTGGCACAAGGACAGCAATTACCCAGTACATTGCTGGTACTTTATTTTACCGATCCCTATTTCTATAATATTTGTAGTGTTTACGCATGGGTGATGTTATTAATCATTTTAACCAAATATAACCGGAGTCAATAATTTCTATGAAATTAACTTACATAGTCACAATATAGCTCCTTAGTGAAACTGAATAGACGGAGACTCCTTGGAAGCTGGACTGTAGCAATAATTCAGAGTCAGCCATGTCAAACACACTGCATCACGCTAAATCTCCGTGAAAATTACGTTAAAGATACGTGTGTCTGTGAAATGCTCAATGCTAAGCTGGCCGCTTATACTTTAATTTCATGCACTGTTCTGTGGATCTAACAATTGGAAAATTCATCGTCGCACTTGACGGAGATCCATCATTAACAAATGTAAAATAAAAATATTCCGCAACTCTATTTTTCGTGTAAAATAAATTATCGAATGATGGAGAAAACGTAACGAGATTTTTGTGAAATCCAATTTTTCATTAACTGTCAAGTTGACAAGTATTTCTCAGTTAACAAACTTTAGTCTGTTATCCTACCTCAGAGAAAACAGACCAAAGACTACATAGTCTTCAAATTCCTTATATATTTAGATAACATCTTTCTTACTATCTTCAAGGTTACGAAAAAGATAAGAAATAGTCAGCTTCTAAATCTAGCAGATAACCCGTTGATGACCTACTGCCGTCTATCACTTCAAGAAAACTTATAGTCAGCTAATACCACTGTGATAGTATAATAACCACGTTTGAAAGTAAGAAGGGCTTTGATAAAACTTGACACTGGCGTCTATTCTAAAAGCAACCCTCGTAAGAGATCAAACTTCTTTTAGTTTTGTTTTTATGAATGACGATTTGTTTTGATCTTATAGTTACTTCTCTTTCATTCATACTTCTGTAACAAACTATTTTCTTCATTAAAAATACTACACTGCTAATAATAATAAATTACACCTAGCCTTTCATCGCACCGAAAAACAACTCTCCGATCTTGATTAATCACCCCCCACCTCCCACCCCCACGTTTATTAATTTTTCAGATATTTTCCCAACCTCCCCACTTAATACATTTTTCTAATCTATTTATTATCCAAATGCATATTTTAACAAAGGCGCCGAATTGTCAGAGTGGTTAGAACGTCAGATAGAATGGTAGAGTGGTTAGAACGTCAGATAAAATAGTAGAGTGGTTAGAACGTCGGATAGAATGCTTTGTGGTATTTCGGTTCATTTATCCATTGCAGGGTTAAAGTCTGTCTTAATGGTTAAAGTCTGTCTCAAGGGTTAAAGTCTGTTTCAACCTCGGTGTTTCATCAGGCCATTGCTTTCCCGGTTTTGTGGCGACTGAGAGTACAAGACTTCTCCTGGACATGACGCCAGTCCATCGCAGGGTTAAACCTCCAGCTATTGCTGATACTCATTTTCAGCTGAGTATTCTGAAGCAACGTGAAATGAAGCGTTTTGCTCAAGAACGCAACACACAACCCTGGAATCGAACGTGAACTAGTCTGGGCATAGCTTAATAGAAGCAAAATATTTTTTTTAAACCTGATAATTTTAAACTCACCTATTCGCTCCTATCTGATTCCATGTATCTTATTTTATCTTCCGATGCAATTATCGTTGCTGATCCAAAACAACTTTCTAACTATATTCCGATAAAGAACTCACATTTTTTCTTTCTATTGAACATGGTTGTAATAAAAGCCCTACTGCAACCATTGTACAAATGGTTGCCTTATTACACATCCTTTATAATATAGATGCCATCCTTTATAATATAGATGCCATCTGCAGAATACATGACGCTTTAATCAGTGAGTTAACAGAGAATATCTTTTCAACAGAAGGTTCAATAGACATGAGATAATAACTTCAATAGTGAGCTAGGATGTTTTTTATCCTTGATAACACATCAGTATAGTATAGTATAGTATAGTATAATATCGTGTAGTATAGTATAGTATAATATAGTATGATATAGTATAATATAGCATAGTATAGTACAATATAGTGTAGTGTAGTATAGTATCGTAGTGTAGTACAATGTACGACAATATAGTATAATATAGTGTAACATAGCATAGTACAGTATAGTATAATATAGTGTAGTATAGTATACTACACTATAGTATAATATAGTATAACATAGTACAGTATAATATAAGTTGCTTTTCTTATTTTATATATCGTATGATTCATTGTAAGTGGTGGTGAAATATTTTGATGTAACAAATGGTCAAAGTTAACTTCAGATGATACGCTTGGGTCTCCAATAATTGTCCCTCGCCCCTCTCTTATCCCCCCCCCCCCTCCCACTCTCTCAGATCCCCCACTTCCACCCCGTTTATTAAATTTTACTAATTATCTCTGGCAAAATTTTATTTTAAGTAGCAGCATTCCTGCAACAATTAATTTTCTTTAGATATTAAAAAACATTATACATTACTAGAAATCCCATATGTTATAAAATAAATAGGATGGTTTGGGGTCTCAATATGTAAACTAAACGACTAATTCTGGTTTATGTATATATATATATATATATATATATATATATGATTGCTTAATATCTGTACATCAATTTTTACGAGCTATAGATTTAGCTGGATGTATAATTCTATGACGTGTTCCAGCCGACAAGCTGACGCCATGCTGGAGCACCGCCATTTAAAATTACCATTTCCCAAGCGGAGAAACGAACCTCGGTCGTCACGGTGAGTGCGCAGAATCTTGACCACTGTATATATATATATATATATATATATATATATATATATATATATACATATATACAGTCGATCGACTTTCGTCAAATCGGACCGAAGAAACAATAATACTATCTATGGGTCGCAACTCCAGGTAGAAGGAACAACGTGAAATAACGTGTCTTGCTCAAGGACATAACGCATCGCCTGAATCGAACCCACGCGCCTTCATTTTTTTTTTACCCTCTATAAAAATGCCCCCCCCCCCCCTTAATGTCTTTCCACCACTCCCCCTCGAAACTCTTTTCCTGCCCACTTTTCTCCTGATGAAGGGCTTATGCCCGAAACCTCGCCCCCACCCCCACTCTCAAGCGTGAAACTAATATTAACATTTTGTACTGCCTCTTCGCTTCCTCGTTGATGTTTTTTTGTTTTCTGTTTCAACTATAATATATATATATATATATATATATATATATATATGCACACACATACACACACACACTCTCTCTCTCTCTATCTCTTTGGGAATGTTTAACAATTATTAATACGATGAGAAATAGAATGATCAACGATTACAAGAATTCGAAGTAATTATTGATAGCCTGCCATAGAAATTGCCAATTTATTCTATGATATCTTAACTTACTACATTTTTTCTATCACAACAATATTATTTCATTGTTTTGTGTTTTAAACATTGTTGACCAGAATCAGAAAATTAAATAGATTTAACAAAATCAAAACTCAATAGATCTTTGTATTGTCACCTTCAAACATTGAAATAAAACTATTCTCGGGTCCCAAATAATTGTTTCTACTTTTGGCACAAGGTCGGCAATTATCCCAGTGCATTACTGGTACTTTATTTTATCGATCCCGTAGGTGACAATTCAAAGATCTATTGAGTTTTCTGATTCTAGTCAACGATGTTCGTGGCTTGACTCTTATAAACAAACATCTAAATACGTTTAAAACACAAAACAATGCCATAATATTGTTGTGATAGAAAAAATATCATAGAATAAATTGGCCATTTCTATGGCAGGCTACCAATAATTCTATTAGGGGGTGGTTGGAATAAGCGAGAGGGGGGTTGTAAGCGGTGGCGGTGGAATAAACGAGACAGTTGTTTAATTTACATATTGAGACCCCAACCCATCCTATTTATTTTATAACACATGGGATTTCTAGTAATGTACTTCTTTGGTCGCAAAATTTAATAAGTGGGGCTGGAAGACGATTATTCGAAACCTAAGAGTACTCATTATTAGCATAGTTACGGCCCTTTACGGTATGAGTTCAAATTCCGCCGAGGTTAACTTTGCCTTTCATCCTTACGGAGTCGATAAAATAAGTCCCAGCAATACACTGGGTAATTGCTGGCCTTGTGCCAAAAGTAGAAACAATTATTATTAATGAATAAAACTATGATTTTTGTAGGTAGTAACAATGTAATTTCAAACTTATCAATTTAGAAATATATTAAATATAAAAAAGATATTTTCAAGCATTAAGATAATAAAATATAAAGCAAAATAGTATTTCACGAAATAAATATAATTATAAGCTAGACAAAACAATAAATTGATATAAGAATTCTTGAAACTGTTGTAAACATTTACTGACAGTTTTAAGCAATGTAAATTTGTCTTCTAATGACCGCCATATGTAAACGACGTGTGTAAAGAAGTCTTCTCACTATGAAGCTTTCGTTGATGTTTGCTACTTGAGTCATACATTATTTAACTTAGACATTTTTCTCTTCTCTAAATTTATATTTGCTTTTTCACTTCCTCTTTCTACATCATTAGTAGTTGTAGTTATTCTTTCTGAATCCATCCTCCTACGGCAGCGATTTTCATACTAATATAAAGTATATTGTATCTGTAGGGCGCTACAACATAGCTTGCTTCATTCTCTACGTGTGTATACGTCATCGTCACTGTGTCTGTGTATTGAGGATTGCTAGAAAAGAAGGGTGCAAGGAATTTTTCATATAGTTGAATTTCAAACGCCATGCGCTTGTATGTGACTAGAATAATTTCGGATAATTTCTGTTATCTGCACATTCCACCTTTTAGAGGTGCCACTTTATATTTCTTTTTCTCTTGTCCGAGTTCCTTTTTTTTTTCTTTCTATTCTAGATATGTATTTTTTTCCTTCTCTTCCTGACACGTTAAACTATATTATTCACAACGTTCTTTAATTTTGTCTATCAACACTCCATTGAAGAGAGAAGTCTATTTACCTAATATTTTAAAAGCATTGATTTCATTTAAAAAGAAACTTAGACCATATTAGATTTAAATATTTCAGAGATCTCCTTTATTTCATTCGTCTGTTGTTTTTTTATTTTTCGATATTTTCTCCATAAAAACCTTTAAAACTGATTCCTTTTTTCTTAACTAAATAAAATGTATAAATTTATAAGGATTGTTTAGCATAAATATAGAACCCTACATTATTCTTATATACTCTTGGGTCCCAATTTATGGGGAGGATAAGCGGGTGGGGTTGGAAGAGCAGTAATGTTTCTAGGTTGTCAACCATGATTTTTAAAAAACCAGAATTAGTCGTTTAGTTTACATATTGAGACCCCAACCTGTTTATTTTATAACATATGGGGTTTCTAGTAATGTACTTTTTTTTATGTATAATGTTTTTAATGTCTAAAGAAAATTAATTGTCGCAGGAATGCTGGTACTTAAAATAAAATTTTGCTGGAGATTGATTAGCAAAATCTAATAAGTGTGACGTGGGGTGGGGCATTAAGGCATCTTGCACACACTTCTATTAACGTTCAATTCTATCATGATTTTTTTTTCAAATTTTTGCAAATCATTAAAGATGTAGGATTATCCTAAACTGACACAATTAAAAACATGGCCATCACTCCTATAAACATGCTTTCTTTTTCATTTGCTTCTTTTCTTCTATTTCCTAAGAAGGCCGTGGGGTCAGAGTCCTCAAACACTCCGTCTAGCGGGTCCTATTATAAACAACCAACTCCAACTGATCTGACTGGATCTCCAAGCAGGACCAGCCAAGCTCATGGATGTTATCCAACCATTTTACTCGGGATCTACCCCTAGGTCTCCTGTCGGTTTGTTTTGCCTGTAAAATCTGTCCAGTGATTCTTTCCTGACACATTCTAACCACAAGTCCATAGTATCAGAGCTGTGATCTCTCAATTCGGAGAAGTAGTGACTCTACCTCGAGTGACTCTGGTCTACGCACTTAATGAAGTAACGTTACTCCAAAGACCCTTCAAAGGAACCCCATTTCAGCCGCTTGTATTCACGATCGCATCCTTTCGGCTATTAGACAACATTCCTGACTATAGGCAAGGGTTGGTATGAATAGCAAGTTTGGCTTTTACACCTACCTCCCTTCTGATTACTGAATGTTGTTTTGTCTCCTTGAAATAAAAAAATCAATCATGATTTTAAAAGTCGGGAATAGCCGACTGGATTAACTCTACAAGAACTAATGGAGATTACGAGAGTATAATTTGTTCATCAATATATGTAGCCTATTGTTAAAATATCTATACAACAGGCGTTCAACAATTAATGATCACATAAATTAATGGTAATTGTTTTATGATGGAAACAAAGAAAATGTGTTCCAGGGGTACTCCAGAACCTAGCTTCAAAGACTTTTAAAATATTTTATGAATTGTTGCAATTATGTAAATTTTGGTGATCAAATAAATATTTTAGTTATTACTGGGAAAGTGTTAAGACGTGTTTTAAGTACTTAAAAATATCAACAATAATAATGGCGAATGTATATTTATTTGTCTGTCACACACCTAAAAGGAGATGACTGAGGAAGGGGTGGTGATAAAACTATAGAAAATAGCGACCAGCGTTCTAAGATGTGTTACACTTTTGTAGTGAAATGGCTATTATTATTGTGTGAGGGCGGTGGATTGGCAGTATCGGTAGAGGGGTCGGACACCATACTTTGACGCATAGAGTTACGGCCCTTTCCATTCTGAGTTCAAATCCCGCCAAGGTTAACTTTGCCTTTCATCCTTACGGGGTCAATAAAATAAAGTACCAGTAATGCACTGGGTAATTGCTGACCTTCTGCCAAAAGTAGAAACAATTATTGTGTGAATGTTTGTGTGTGAGTATATGTGTGTTTGTGTGAATATATACTCATAGATATAAATGTATATATATATACACACCAAGATATTATCTATGTTAGTTGCAGATAATTTATCAACAAATGAACGTTTGTAATAAAAGAATTATTAAACTAAAAACTTTTGTACCTTTTTATATCTAAAGTACTACAATTAGCCGTCATTTTTGATGACACGGGGCCAGCTAGTTTTATATAGTCTCTTGTTTTATATAGTCTCTTGCATGGTCCCTTAAATTCTTACGGAGTCGTAGGGGTACCGTATTGACAAACTGCGTGTTTGGAGCACCTTTTAAACCTGGTAGAGCCCATCTCCAGGTCTGAATACAGCAGATTTCTTCCAGAGAAGGATATAGAGAAAGATTCGACCCCAGTAGTTCATTGGTACTTTTTAATCGACCTCGAAATGTCAAAGTTGAGCTGAAAGGAATACCAGAAAACATTGTACCCGACATTCTAACGACTCTGCCAGGTCGTTACCCTCCTCACAGGAATACAAACGATTAATTAACCGTTTCCAATAAACTCAGTCACTCTTTATATCTCCGGAGGTAAATAAAGTCAGCACTGGGTATGAACAAGGTTGGATTAATTACCTCTAAATCTTTGATCTTGGCTCAATATAGGAACTCTTTATTATTTCGGTCATTTGTTGGAAACACTTTCATTGCTGTCAAGTATTTATAAGATGACCATTAATGTATAAAAATGTTTGTGAAAGTGACGATACGATTTTACTGAACGGTCAGTTGTTAATAAGAGAACATGTGAAGTTAACAAAGTTTTTGTTTGTATCAAAGAAATCGAAGAGGAGAAAGGTTCCCTGCAGTTGTGTGTAGCAGGCATTTCAACGATTGCCAGATGCATAATACATGAGTCTCCGGTCAATTTGGCCAGAAAGATTCTCTATTGATCCCGCTTACCAATGGCTGAGATGAATGACTAGTATCACCATGATACCTGAAGCGGTCAAACTGAAATGCAGAACTGACAAGTAGCCGCTAGGGAGCTTTCCAATGACGTCTAATTGTCGAAAGGATGATAGTGATAAAACCTAAACAGATGGATTACAAATGAAGCTATAGAAAATATCTTATAAACTGACCAGTAAACGGTATACCTGGCAGACACAAACACTGTTGTGTATATAACACACACACACACATAAAGGACGCCGTACATACATACACACACACACAAGGATGCCGTACACACTCACACACACAAGGACGCCGTACACACACACATATATATACATAAAGGACGCCGTACATACATACACTCACACACACACACAAGGACGCCGTACAATCACACACACACACACACACAAGGACACCGTACACACACACACACACACACACACACACACACATGCACATACATACCCCCCATTAAAGCTGTAGGTTTAGAATATAAAATAAAGGGCTGGTGGGATATATGATCATCAGGAATTCTAAAGAAAGTACCCAAGTCACATCTACAGAATATATTCCCGGCGGCACATGGCACTTTATTTCACGGTTCTCCAGTCCACCCATCTGGCACTAAACATGGGCTGTACCTACAATATTAACGGCCAGTCTTGTCACACAGCCTGTCACACTGAATCTCTCTGAGAACTACGCTATAACACGATTTGTACATAGATACTGTTATATATATATAATAGTATATCTCTCTCTCATATATATATATATATATATAAGAGAGAGATATACTATTATATATACATATATATACATGTGAAGGATTACCGGAAGTGGTGTTAAAGAGATGTTATTGACATGCTCACTGGGTGTTAATGGTTTTGTTGTCCATAGAAGTATTAACGTATTTGTCATTTCCTAATTGTATAATTAAATAATCTTTAAGTGTGCCAATAATTAGTAAGGTTGTGAAGTTTAATGTAGAGATACATTTGTAAATTGTAAAGCTATGTATATATAATTACATACACTTATCTACGACTACTTATCTAACATGTTTTGATATATATATATATATATATATATATAAATTTGACTTTGTGTTAGTTGTTTACCGACACTTCAGTATTCAGGTTAAAGCACTCAACGAAGTGCGCAGGTGAATCTGTTTCCCCCGGAGTAATTTAAAACAAGAAATGCAAGTCAGCAGGTTAAAATTACTTCGTTTAGTCATATTCGCTGCAATATATATTTCGGTGATAACCATTATTCAACAGCTATGACCTCATCAGGCAGCAAGAACTTGAACAGAAAAAACAGGGAAACATAATGATGGAATAAAGTTTACCTTGCTAATTCGTTGATATGCCCAGATCCGGAAAGTGGTGTTGTTAATCCAAAGAACTGGCGGCATATGAACTAAAGTGAACGAACTCCGGCATCCGGTGGGTATACTCTCTTCTCGTTGGTCAGATACCATCGTGACAGGTCAGTTGTCCTTGAAGCAGGGCAGCCTGCCATAGTTGATTTTAGAATCAGCTATAATATCTGCTATGATATATATATATATATATATATATATATATATATATATATATATAAAATGGTGGTGCCCCACCATGGCCTCAGCCTGCCGTCTGGAACCCGTCATAGAGTAATATAAATCTTTAAATAAATAGAGGTCCCAGGCACACCTGAGTTCGCTTGGCAATTATGGGACCGAGGGTTTGATTCCACAGATTTACCAATGAGTTTAGTAAGGCCATTTGTCTAACACCCATGGGTATCTGGGGCCCCACTGAGACCTATTTTCCGTGCGACTTGCAGCGTATAACCTTGTTTCAAGTGTACACCGAGTATTTGATTATATAAACCATAAGGGCCTCTGTTGAATAAATATAGGGTTCGGAGTATGGGGATCCTGTACAGAAGTATATAAATTTGGAAGGCCCACTGCTGAGTTTGGCTAGGGCCCACAAGTAGGAAAATCCTGCCCTGATGTTATGGAAATTGGGTAGACAGAAACTGCATGGAAGCCCGCCTAATAGGATTGTACTAGGTTCAGACTTATACAGTGTCCCGTTGGTTCGGTTGTGTTAAGGGCACCTGTCACTGTAGAATACTCAACCACTTACACCCTTCAGTTGGATATTCTGTTGATTGAACAGTTGGATACTCATCGTCGAAATCGACGGAGGAGCCATCAGGAAGTTTCATTATTGGATTTAGGTGGCACTAAGTTGGTAAAAAGACAGAAACGTGGAGACATTTTATTTTATTACCGTCTTGTGGAGAGATATATTTTATTTTATGAATTTGTCTCTGTGTGTAAGTATGTATATATGTGTGTGTGTATATATATATATATATATAGTAATAATAAATGTGAAGACTAAAATCCAAAGAGGGCTCGATAAGGATAAATATATATCAAATATATAAGAACCCTAGAGCAAATATTTATTAAAATAACAGATTAAAATTTAATTGCTAGAGACGTGAGAAGGTCAGTTCCGACTTATGTGCTTTGAGTTCAATTCCTGCCATGTACAACTTTGTCTTTCATGTGTCAGTTTCGTTCTAGAGTCGAATCTCCTCCTCTCTGACATTTATGTCCTATCTTCAAATACTACAACGGTCAACTCCCTCTTTCAATGTGTGATAGATAAAATAAAGTACTGTTCGATATAATTGTTTCTACTTTTGGCACAAGGCCAGCAATTACTCAGTACATTACTGGTATTTTATTTTATCGACCCCCGTAAGGATGAAAGGCAAAGTTAACCTCGGCGGGATTTGAACTCAGTCCGTAAAAGGTCGTAACTCTATGCCGGAGAGCATGGCGTCCGGCTCTCTACCGATACTGCCAATCCAAATGCTGTCCTTATACTGCCTAAGTTATAAACCATTTATCTTTGAACTAACTCTAAAGAAGTTATTGATGAGGGAACGTGCAGTTTGAAATGTTTTATATTTATTTTATATCGATATTAGAATAACCAAGTTCCATTATATCTAATACATCCTTACGGGGTCGAGAAAATAAAGTACCAGTAATACACTGGGATATTTGCTGGCCTTGTGCTAAAAGTAGAAACAATTTTATCTAATACATCTATTAAAAGAGTCTTAAAACTGATGTTTGGGAGCTTCTTCTCCCAATTATTCCTGAGAGGGTCGTGGGGGTAGAGTCCTCAAACACTCCTTCCAGTGGGTCCTGTCAGCAATAACCGTCTCCAGGTGATCCGGCTGGATCTCCAAGTGGGACCAGCCAAGCTAATGGATGTTATCCAACCACCTTCCTCGGGGTCTACCCCTGGATCTCCTGCCGCCTGGTTTTGCCCGTAAAATCTGTTCAGCGATTCTGAGACATTCCCACGACATGCCCATAGCATCAGAGACATTCCCACGACATGCCCATAGCATCAGAGCTGTGATCTCTCAATTTGGAGAAGTAGTGGCTCTACCTGGAGTGACTCTCAGATCTCGTAACGTTACTCCAAAGTCCCTTCGGAGGAACCCCATTTCAGCAGCTTGTATTCGCGAATGTATTCTTTCGGTCATTACCCGAAAGTTAGCAATGTCAATGATCTTACTAAATTACTGGGGGTGGAGCAGGTGTGTATTTTAAATCTCGGATTAACTTTTGTAAGTTTTGCGTTGAAAATTGTTAGAGTAAACACTTTCTACTCTTATTTTTTTAAAATTGATTTTAAATTATTTGAATAACTATTGTTTGTAGGTGTAGTCAATCAATTTCTACTTCAAATGAAATTATTATGCATCTTTAGCAAAGATGAAGTCTTTAACGGTTCCAATAATGGTTTAATCACTGCCTCTGGACATTCAATAAGAACGGTAGAAAACATTTGACACTCCACAGGAATATCAAACAGCTATATAATAACATGTTAGATACTGCCTGAAACTATAAGTCGAACGATAATCGTTCTCAACCAGCAGTTGACACTCTCCTTACTCTCTTCTTCGTTTGTTGTTTTATTATCCTCCTCCTTATCCCCCTCTCTCCCCCTCACTCCTCTCTCTCCCACTCCTCCTCTCTCTCCCACTCCTCCTCACTCTCTCTCTCCCTCTTTTCAAGTATCTTTGTTAATATAATCCATTACACTAAGTGATTTCTCCATTAACAAAAGCTGACTTAAAACGTTTCTTTCTGCTTACATCTAATTTTCTAGTTATGCTAATGGCCATCTCAAAAACTACTGTTATTTCTAATCGATTCTTCAGGAGAAAGTTTTAGTCCGTGTTGTTATTAAAATTAACATAAACTAAGGAAGTTTTATATGGAGAATTAGTCTCATTAGAAAGCATTAAAACATTTTCCTCATGAATACATTACAAGGTCTTTAGTTGAGGAGTCTTAATCAAATGTAACCCTTCACATTAATTGAAACAATTGGCTGGATTAAGAAAACATTTTTTGATGTGTTTCCAAATAACCTCTTCCCGACATAAGGGTCTGAATTATTATCCCTCCTCTTCAAATTGTTGCATTTTTTAGTCTTTACATTCTGAGATCAAATCCCTCAAGGTTAGTTTTTCCTTTAATCCTTACGGAGTCGATACAATAAAGTACCAGTAATGCACTGGGGCTGATGTAATCGACTTTGCCCCCCCCCCCATTATTATTTGATTTGTCTTTCATCTTTACGGGGTCGATGAAATAAAGTACCAGTAATGTACAGGGATCAATTTAATCAGAACATCAGATAGAATGGCAGAGTGGTTAGAACGTCTGATAGAATGGTAGAGTGGTTAGAACGTCAGATAGAATGGTAGAGTGGTTAGAACGTCACTTAGAATGGCAGAGTGGTTAGAACGTCAGATAGAATGGTAGAGTTGTTAGAACGCCATATAGAATGGTAGAGTGGTTAGAACGTCTGATTGAATGGTAGAGTGGTTAGAACGCCATATAGAATGGTAGAGTGGTTAGAACGTCTGATTGAATGGTAGAGTGGTTGGAACGTCAGATAGAATGGTAGAGTGGTTAGAACGTCCGTTAGAATGGTAGAGTGGTTAGAACGTCAGATAGAATGGTAGAGTGGTTAGAACGTCAGATAGAATCGTGGAGTGGTTAGAACGTCTGATTGAATGGTAGAGTTAGAACGTCAGATACAATACTTTGTGGTATTCGTTACGGCTTTCTGTTCTCTCAGTTCAAATCTCACCAAGGTCAACTTCGCCTTTCATCCCTTGCAGGTAGATAAGTACCAGTCAAGTACTAGGTCGATTCTTTCTCTATATCCCTTTGACATTTCCTCTCTTTCACTTTCTATCCTTCCCTGGAATAAATCTACTCTATCCAGACTTGGAAGAGAGATGGGCTCCGCCAGGCTTTACAATGCCCTAGAAACATGTCAATATGGCGCCCCTACAACTGCCTCGGGATTTATGGGTCTACCAAGCAGTGAGGTTGCTTTAATCGATTTCCCTCTCCCCTCCTAATTGCTGGCCTTGTGCTGCCTAAATTAGAAACTATTCATTTTTTTTTTCCTTTATTTCAATCAATTTTCTACTGCATTACCAGATGTACCTCCGTATTCCTGCGGTGTGTGCAGCATCCTGTTGGTGTGTGTGGTGGGGGCAGCTACACTCGTTTTAGTATATTGCAATAGAGTTGCTTTGTTCTGGAGTTGTTTCCGGTCTCTGTTCCGGTTGTACAGAGTATATATAACATAAGGTGGTAATTATTGCCGTGTAATTGGGGTTATGTTGCTTGGTATCAGATGATGGTCTTGTATGACTGGTATAATGAACTGCAGCTGTTTAGTATGTCAGTTGGTGCTACACTATTGAGTATCGAGGGGGGGGGGGGGGTGCGTTACACGAGGGTCAGCTGAAGGGTTCATAGGCTGACCAAAATACTCTCATGGAACGACCAAATGAGGTTTATTTTTCAACATAATATATCTATATATCTATATATATATATATATATATATATATATATATATAAAACATGCGAAGAAAGAATACTGCGTGGTTGCACATGGGTTACATATGATAAAAATAGTCCTTCGTCAGTGATTTTGCAACCTTCATTGGTATTTCATCGCTTTATATATGTGATGAATGTTGGGTGTACACATACACAGACATGGGTTGGCTGAAAAGTTCATAGGCTGACCAAGATACTCTCATGGAACGACCAAATGAGGTTTATTTTTTAACACGGTCCCTGGAAAGAAAAATAATGCAGTTATTAAGAAGAGTTGAAATTAATGCCTACAAAATTTCACAGCTCTAGCATCACCCCTTCATAGTCCTATGAAGTGTTCAGTCAGCCCTCCTATAGTATTGGGTGATAATGTTGTGTTATCTTATTGAGTGCTTATTGCATCATGTTGTGTACAGAGAACTCGACTGCATTCTTGAATAAGATGTGGGCTCTACCTAGCAGAACTATGAAGTGTAATTTTGTGGGGCCTGGTACGGCTTGTATGCTTCTGTACATATTATGTTCGTCATACCCTAAAATACTGCTTCGCGACATAGAGTTACGTCCCTTTACATTCTGAGTCCAAATCCTGCCGACGTCAACTTTGCCTTTCATCCTTACGGGATCAATGAAATAAAGTACCAGTAATATACTGGGGTCGATTTAATCACCTTTCCCCATCAAATTGTTGGAATTGTGCCAGAAATAGGAATAATTATTCATTATTTGAAAAAATACATGATGGCTGTCGACTATGACCACTGTGTCCCTTCCTCCTCCTTCTCTTTAAAGTACCGCCTTCTGCTCACAACAGACACACACCTGTATAGCTAGACTGACATTAGGTCAGACACACACCTGTATAGCTAGACTGACAACCCTTGCTCCTGGGCACCAACAAGGCTCCAAAGCAGGACGTAGCAGTATAACCCACCGTTGGAATCGCCAATAGCTGCCTCTCATCATCGTACGTAAATTCCTTCGATGGAGCCGAGTACTTTTAACCTAATTCTCAGGAAGGTTCAGTGTGATATAATATGTGAGAAGACTGGCCCCATGAATTACAGGTACACCTCATTTTTACCTGCTGAGTAGACAAGAACAAAGTAAAGTGAAGTGTCTTGCTCAAGAACAGACTGGTGTCGGGAATTACACTAAACCGCGTGCCTTCATACATGTATGTGTGTGTATGTGTTTGTGTGTGTGTGTGTGTGTATGTATGTGCGTGCGTATGTATTTATGTATGAATGTATGTGTGCGGAGTAACTCAGCAGAGTCAACGGCCATCCAAATAGTACTTTTTTTTCTTTTTTTCACCTGGGAGTGAAAGGCCCCCAGTTGTTGTCACAACACCTTTCTGGGAGAGGGAAACTCTGAAAGAAAACCTCCTACTTCGCAAGCATCCGATGGTGCTGACCAGTTCTCCTTTTCGGGTGATGTTCTCGATGCTCAGAGAGTGGGATTGGTCGAGTGCAAGGCCTTTCCCCACTTAAAAACCTTCAAAGCACATGCATTGCTTGTGCAGGTTATGTTACAGGTTTGTGTGGCTAGCCGAAGCCTAAAAGTGCATCATTTTCTGTAATCTGACAAGCGATTGCAATACTCTTAGGAGAGTTTGCAGCCATCATATATATATGGCCCATAACGCTATTACTTCTAAATATACGAAAGCTAACCCTATGGCCTATCACGACATTAATACAGAAGCCAAGGAACTCGCCACCGACCTTAAGGTAGATAAGAAGCTACAATCTCTAGCTAAGCGGGAGGCGTTCCTCACCCTGAAAGATCACAAGGTAGACTTTACTGCTAACCCCACATGTAGACTAGTAAACCCGGCACGCACAGATATGGGACTAATTCGTAAGACCATACTTAGAAACATAGTTAAGACCATTAGGACCAAGTCCAACCTGCCCAAGTGGGAGAACAGCGACTCCGTAATTAAGTGGTTTAACTCCTTAAAATCCCCAAAAGCGAAGTTCACACAGTTTGACATTGTCGATTTTTATCCATCGATCTCAGAGACTGTTAAACAAAGCGTTGGACTTCGCTACCACTTATACCACCGTCGATGGTTTAGACAGGGAAATCATCGCTCACTGCCGGAAAACTCTCCTCTTCAACGACGGAGCAGTCTGGGCAAAGAAGTCTACATCTTCATACCTGTTTGACGTCTCCATGGGATCGTTTGACAGTGCTGACGTATGTGACTTGATTGGCCTATTTATCTTAGACATATTACGTGTTAGATTCCCGGACTTCCACACGGGAATATACCGTGACGATGGACTGACTTTATCGAGCCATAAAAGTAGTCACGACCTCGACTGATTTAAAAAAGACTTAGTTTCTACCTTCAATGAGTTAGGCCTTAGGATAACAGTAGCCACCAACCTCTCTAGCGTAGATTTCTTAGACATTAATTTAGACCTTCGCACACCCACCCACATACCCTTCCATAAGCTAAACGAGAAACTTAATTACATTCACAAGGACTCATGCCATCCTCCCACTGTTTTTAGAAACTTCGTTAAGAATATCAGTACTAGAATCTCAAACCTCTCCTCTAATAAGGCTATCTTTGACAGGGCGGCACCCTACTATAACACGGCGTTGGCTAACAGCGGCTTCTCACAACCTATCACCTACTCTCCCACTAGCAACAACACCATTAAGAAAAGTAAGCGCATCAATAGACAAACTATCTGGTTCTCTCCTCCCTTCTCACTCAACGTTAAAACCAATGTAGGAAAAAAATGTCTAGCCCTCTTAGATAGACACTTCCTCATAGGTCATAAATACCGCTCCATCTTTAACCGACACAAAGTTAAACTAGGATACTCCTGCACTAAGAACATGAAGGCCCACATCACCAGCAGCCCTAGGAGTAACACCCCACCAGGGTGCTCTTGCCGTAAGCCTGAAGCTTTCCCCCTTCAACAGCAATGCAACACACCAGCTGTAATCTATGAAGCTGTGGTCACTTCCAACCGACCAAACGAACCACAGGAGGTCAAATCCTATGTGGGCATGGCGGAGGGCCGATTCAAGGAGCGTTTCCTGAACCACCAGTCTACCTTCAGATACCCGGACAGACGTTCATCCACGAAACTCGCTAGCCACCTATGGTCCCTCAAGGACTCAAGTATAGGCTACTCCATTCAATGGAAAGCTATCACTAAGTCCAAGCCATACACAAGGGGAAATCCGACGTGTGGCTTATGTATTGACGAACGAATAACTATCCTAAAGAGATTACGCAATAGTGATTGCCTAAACACGAGAAGTGAATTTTTCACACGTTGTCCACACGTCACCAAACATCTATTGCATAACTACAAGGCTCCGGACTGATTCTTTGTAATTTTATGTTTAAATTTTTTTTTTTTTTTCAACCTAAAAACTTTCCGGACTTTCGCAGTTATCTCCCTTACACCTCCCGCATGCAGTCTAGTATTGCCTGTGTGAAGTGACCGAGTTTCTGCGCATGCGCGTTCGTACGGTTGACCTTCCTGTTCCTATAACCATACACATCCCGAGCTGAAGATCCGCGAAGGTGAAACAATTGTTCTCGGTATGGTGAACTAACTGTTGTGTAACCACTTCTACCTAACTCGTCCTTTGGACTGAGTACTCTACCACTACGGATATTACCTTCCAGTGTTCTACTACTATATATATATATATATATATTTATATATATATATATATATATAATGTGAGTGTGTGTACTAGCTGCAGTACCCGGGAAAGTTGGAGTTATTCGCAGTTCCCAGAGTGCGCCTGAAAATGCTAGCGACCCTGGGTGCCCATATTGGATTTTCAATAGCAACCTTTGCTAGGAGGTGAGTTTATGGCAGATCAATTTTTTGTGTTGAACTATCAATAGCTGTTTAAGTCATAAGTCCTTCTTCCATCCAGCTTTCTTCATTCAGAGTGAATAAGCCGGAGCAGTTTGGACCGGGAAGAAGAGTATCCAACTTATTCAACAAACTTATGTATAAGAATAACAAACTTACAGCCTTAGTGCTCAAGAACAAACACAGAACAATTGAGGAAGTCACCGCAATTATTGAAGAAATTATAACCGAGCGAACATATTCAGGTACTGTTCAAGCACCCTGTATATCACCGTTTGTAAAGCCCTTCGAATGACTGAAGCAATTCAATAAAACCATCCCGTTTTTTCCTCTATAATAGACATAACCCGAGAAAACACACCATAATAAGTCGGATAAACAATCAGAAGTGTTGGCCCTAAAGAGGGTTTTGTATCGTTCTCTGTTGCAAAGTGTCAATAATGGGATAGAAGTTACATCTTCTTAATTCGTGTTAATCTTCCCACGATCCAACACCTCGAAATATCGACAAAATAAACTTTACTCTCAAAGATGGCATGTTACAATTAACATGCCGGTAGTACGAATATTCGTCAACATACAATTTTGATTTTATTCTTTGGACTAATCTCATGGTAAACCAGCTTCCAGGTCATTGATCATCACACTCTTTTGTAATTTATCACTGATTCCTGCAGTTGACCTTAATGTGACCTAACAGTGTGTACGTTTTCAGAATCCATATCAGTGGATGTGATATATATATATATATATATATATATATAGTGGTGGAACACTGGAAGATAATATCCGTAGTGGTAGAGCACTCAGTCCATGGGACGAGTTAGGTAGAAGTGGTTACACAACAGTTAGTTCACCATACCGAGAAACACTTGTTTAACCTTAGCGGATCCTCAGCTCGTAATGGGCATGGTTATACGGAACAGGAAGGACAACCGTATTTTGCGCATGCTCAGAAACCCGTCACTTCACACAGGCAATACTAAAATGCGTGCGAAAGTCCGAAAAGTTTTTAGTTGATAAGAAAAAATATTGATGTTGTTACAATAATTCCTTCAATCCGGAGCTTTGTAGTTATGCAATAGGTGTTTCGAGACGTGTGGACAACGTGTGAAAAATTCATTTCTCGTGTTTAGGCAATCACTATTGCATAATCTCTTTAGTATATTTATTCGTTCGTCAATACACAGTCCACACGACGGATTTCCCCTTGTGTATGGCTTGGACTTAGTGATGGCTTTCCATTGAATGGAGTTGTCTATACTTGAGTCCTTGAGGGACCATACGTGGCTCGCGAGTTTCGCGGATGAACGTCTGTCCGGGTACCTAAAGGAAACGTCCTTAAATCGGCCCTCCGCCATGCCCACATAGGATTTGACCTCCTGTGGTTGGTTTGGTCGGTTGGAAGTGACCACAGCTTCATAAATTACAGCTGGTGTGTTGCATTGCTGTTGAGGGGAGAAAGCTTCGAGCTTACAGCAAGAGCACCCTGGTTGGGTGTTGCTCCTAGGGCTGCTGGTGATGTGGGCCTTCGTGTTCTTAGCGCAGGAGTATCCTAGTTTTACTTTGTGTCGGTTAAAGATGGAGCGATATTTATGACCTATGGGAAAGTGTCTATCTAAGAGGGCTAGAAATTGTTTGCCTACATTATATATATATATGAGACATCTGTTCAGTCGTCAGCCAAAATTAGATTGTCGTCTGCTTTGTTTGCAATTTCTTTATGTATATTTCTAATAAGTTGTTGCCTCGTTTTGAAGGACTGAGTTGTGGGAAGAGTAAGAGGAGTAGTGGGAGGGAGGGTTTAACATACAGTAGTTGTAGTAGTATCTCCTCTTCTCCCTCTCTCACTGAAACATCTTCTCTTTCCTCCTCCATTGTAAAGATGTCCCCAGGGGTTCGATTATTGAAATCCAATTAGCCAGTCCTGTTTCTGAATATTAGCTTAACATGTGTGTAAAGTTTCATCAGGATCGGATCACTGGTGTAGGCGCCAACTAGTTATACACAGACAGACAGAAATTGCAATTTATATAGTAGATGTATCATTGGCTCAATAGCAGAACTGTGTGTCTCCACTTCCTCCCTCATTCAGTCCGTTTATTAAAAACTTGAACATTTTCCTTTTTCTCTTTCCCCGCCAGTACGACATTCGCCATCTTTGCTAGTCACAGATGTACAATCAGTTTTACAAAAGAGCAAGTACAATAAAACATTTTGACCATGTTACAAGAGTAATGTATGAATAATATTTCTGTTATTACACAAGTATTTAACTTGTAGCACATAAAGCTATTAACAATAATATCTGGATGAATCTGGAATGACGTCTGTTTTATTGCTTCCAGTATCACCAGACGAACAAGCAGCAAGATGGCAAAGTGATGATTACACCAACGAAGTCTTAAACTTTTGCCTCTATTCATAATAATTTCTATTGAGTTGCAACACAATAGACTTTACAGCAATACTAACCCCTGCGTGTTCTTTGCTCTTCGATTCGGCAGACGTTTCACTTCTTCTTCTTCTTCTTCTTCTTCTTCTTCTTCTTCTTCTTCTTCTTCTTCTTCTTCTTCTTTTCCTTTTTCTTTTTCCTTTTCTTTTTCTTTTCTTTTTCGTCTTCTTCTTATTATTATTCTTTTCTTTTCTTCTTTTCTTCTTCTTTTCTTTTTCTTTTCTTTTTCTTTTCTTTTCTTCTTCTTTTCTTCTTTTTCTTTTCTTCTTCTTTTCTTTTTCTTTTCTTTTTCTTTTCTTCTTCTTTTCTTTTTCTTTTCTTTTTCTTTTCTTCTTCTTTTCTTTTTCTTTTCTTTTTCTTTTCTTCTTCTTTTCTTCTTCTTCTTGAAATAGTTCTCACTTCCATTTCTCTCTATAATTCCCCGCCACAACTACTCTATCCGAGCTGCAATGTGACACCCCCACTCATCCCTCTATTTTGGTTTGTTTCTTTATTTCTTGTCTTCAATACCTTTCTCCCTCCTTGTCTTTCACCCTCTCTTAATCCCCCTCACTCTCTCCCTCTCTATTCTACTCACCTCATCATCTGCACATACATGCAGAC
>CAXHJY010001510.1:52500-62500 GCA_964016885.1 Eledone cirrhosa | reverse complement strand
AAAAAAAACAATCAACATTGGAGGTGCCATTTATTCATTACCAGATTTATCATTGTCCTAAGGTGTGCTTAAGCACAGGGTCCCGCCCCGTTGGCCAGGGGAAAGGACCCATATTCCAGCCAAAAAAATGTTTACGATAAATGTTTTTACGAGTAAGGAGCCTCATAACTTAACCAGCACAGGGCCTCATATGTCCTAAACCCAACACTGAATATATTGTTAAGAATCTACCAACTACACACAAGATCTTTCGATGCATGGAGACTAAGAGAAGATTTCACAACGGGGACATTGCCAGTATGAGAGAGAGATGGGACATTTTAAACCTGGTCTTAGTTAAGAATCTACCAACTACACACAAGATCTTTCGATGCATGGAGACTAAGAGAAGATTTCACAACAGAGACATTGCCAGTATGAGAGAGAGATGGGACATTTTAAACCTGGTCTTAGTTAAGAATCTACCAACTACACACAATATCTTTCGATACATGGAGACTAAGAGAAGATTTCACAACAAGGACATTGCAGAAATGAATCTAAGTCCTTGGCAGGACTAAAAAGTCATGTTCGTCTCACCCAGGAGCCTCGTTTGCCTTTAAAATGTGAGGGGGACAAACCAACATCTGTTGATTCTTAAAGGAGCATGTTAGTATTGCTTATGGTGCCTATCACATAAGTAAAATTTTACGCTAACTAAATTTTATATATTCAAATGAAGTTCAGATATAAAAAAATAAGCTTAAACATAATTTATTATATCAAATAAACAAAAAATAAAATATAGACGTTTGAAAAAGCGAGGGGACTTATCCCCTGGTACCCCCCTGAAACAAGGCCCTTAGTCTCACCCATTGATGGGGAAAAGGTCAAGGGATGGCAATTCTCGAAACCGAGATGCAGCCAGTGTGTGTGTGTGTGTGTGTAAGTAGATCTCCACCAACACGAGATATATTGATGGAATGTTGCTCACACCTTGTCCGTTATTTTTGTCACCCTTCCCTTTTGATATTAATCCCCGCCATCTACCTATAACCCATATAATGAGACAAATAATTGCTAGGGAGTGTGTGTGTGGGGGGGGGGGGGGGGATATGGTCCCGTAACTCCTGATGGAGTCATAGTGACACCGTGTTGACTGACATACAGCGTTTCTTGGGCAAGTTAAACCTGGCAGATCCTATCCCTGTCCCGGCCTGAGTACAGCAGATTTCTTCCAGAGAAAGATATATATATATATATAAAGAGAGAGAGAGGGGGGGGGGGGATGAGAAAGATATATAGAGGAAGAATCGACCCCAGTACTAAACTGGTACTTTTTTTATCGACCTCATATATATATAGATCTACCAAACCATAATATTATAAAATTTAAATCAAATTGTTTAGAACTACTGGTTTAGTTCATATCTAACTGTCGAAACCGCTGGAGCTCAGCCGTCGGGGTCCTGACTCTTTTCCTCTCTCTCTCTCTCTCTCTCTCTCTCTCTCTCTATATATATATATATATATATATATATATATATATATATATATATAGAGAGAGAGAGAGAGATAGAAGAGTCAGGACTCCGACGCCTGACCCCTGTCACGTATTGTTTTAACTTTCATTATTTTTTGTTTTAATAATATAATATAATATCATTGCCGAGGTTAACTTTGCCTTTCATCCTTACGGAGTCGATAAAATAAAGTACCAGTAATGCACTGGAGTAATTGCTGGCCTGGTGCCAAAAGTAGAAACAATTAATTATAATATATAATAATAATAATAATATAATTTTCTATTTCATAGCTCCTACATTTTGGAAGAGAGGCGGCTTGCAAGTGTATGGACACATGATCGTGTGCATTCTAGTAATAGGATGGAGGATGTGTGACATTACTTCACTGCAAGATTCGGCAAACCAGCTCCTCCGAAGAGGACGATACTGCGATCGGAGCATAAACTGTTTCTCATTACTTTTTGGTCGGGGGTGACAAGACTTTCGGACCACCCTGTACATAATTAGTAATTGATCATTTCCAGTTGTTCTACAAATAAATGTGATATTTTAGTCATATTGAAATGTGTGTAGAATTGAGAGAATAAAAAAATAATCTAATATCCTGGCGGTGGTTTGGCAGTATAGGTAGAGAGTCGGACACCATGCTTTGCAGCATAGAGTTAAGGCCCTTTACGGTCTGAGTTCAAATCCCGCCTAAGTTAACTTTGTCTTTCATCCTTACGAGGTCGATAAAATCAAGTACCAGTAATGCACTGGGGTCGATTTAATCGACCCCCCCCCCCCCAAAAAAAAGAAGAAAAAATTGCTGGCCTTATGCTTATACTAGGAATCATATCCTTGACTTTTTAAAAAATAATTTTGAATACATTCAATCCAGGGCCTTTTCACTCCTACCGGAGGAACCCCTCCCTCATTGACATCCACCATTTTCTGTGTTGGTTTTGGTCATGTCAGGGGTGTAGGCCGTACCCACCATGCTTGGCCAATTGTGAGTTGGTGAGGCTATTTGGCCCATAGCTGGGTAAACTCATTTCTACAGCTGAGTGAACTGGGTGAACTTCACGACCACTTTGCATCACCCTATTTCATAACATCTCCGCGCATGAACACACCACAATCTATATTAAATTTATCCCCTCAGCGCTTCGTAAAAGTCCGAGAGATCAGCTATATATATTTCTTAGACATGACTTCTATAATTTTGTAGAGTACATCATCATCATTTCGTTTTAAGTCCGCTTTTCCCTGTTTGCAAGGGTGGGACGGGAACTGATTCTGGCTTGATTTCTACAGCTGGATGCCCTTCCTAACACCAACCTCATTTACAGTGAGTGCTGGGTGCTTTTTTGCCGTGGCAGCTCCACGACCACTTTACAGTGGAATGATATGTACCCCAGTCCCTATCATCTCATTTCTACAGCTGAGTAAACTGGAGCAATGTGAAATAAAGTGTCTTGCTCAAGGAAACAACACATCACCCGGTCTGAGAATTGAACTCACAACCTTTCGATTGCCAGGCCAATGCTCTAACCACTAAGCCATGTGTCTCCATAAATATATATATGCACACAGATTCATTTCCTTTTTTCAGTCAGCAGACTGCGAGGCCATGCTGGAGCACTACCTTGGCTCAGTCGATCATATCGAACCCCCCCCCCCCTCCCCCAGTATATATTTCTCAAGTTCGATACTTTAGTCTTTGTTTGTCGAACCGCTAAGTTATGAGACACAAGGACAGGCACACCCAAACGTTAACACGGGCACGGACATACACTGGGCGGGCTTCTGCAGTTTCCCCCACTACCAAATTCCACACATACACTCATGGCATCGGTGAATCTAAGACTTTGTAGCAGATGACACTTGCGCCTATGAGTGAGTGTGTGTACACATATATATATGTATACAGTGTACCCCCCAGCATTCGCAGTCCGGTTATTCGCGGAACTTTCCTTAGACACCTAACTAAATAACGCGAATAAGCGGTGTTCGTGGAAAACACTGCTTATTCGCGGAATCGTAAATATCTTCCGCGATTATTATTATGGCTTTTTACGTGGCAATATATATTTTTAACGCTAAATTATTAATAACAATATTCCGTACTTGCCGGCATATTGGACGCCCCTTCGCATAAGACGGTCCCTCTTTTTTTTTATTATTATATTTTACATTATATTTTGACGTTTATATGCATTTTTATGGACCACGTCCGATGTTCGCGGTTTTTCACTGTTCGCGAGTGCTCTAGGAACGTAACCCCCCGCGAATACCGGAGGACTACTGTGTATATATATATATATATATATATATGTGTGTATGTATGTGAGTGTGTGTATATATATATGTGTGTGTGTGTATATATATGTGTGTGTGTGTATATATATATGCGTGTGTGCGTGTTTATATGTAAGAAAACACGCAGAAAGCAGTTTATTTTGTGTTTGGCTTCGTTTCGTTTGTGTTGTTTTGTTTTAGTTTTTTAATTAACCTAAATAGCCGTACATTAGACGTATATATATTACTTGAGAGGCGATTACGACGGATGAAAGAAATATATTGGGATTTGGGACTTGGACAATAATGGTTTTTAAGTATATAAACAAGAAAAATATTGAGAACGTTTGGGGTTGTGTAGAAAACACGGAACAGCGGCGAAACGTAACATAACATACCATCCTTCGAGTTAAAACGGAGTTTTGTTACCAAAGTGACCAGCACTGTATGCGTGGGCACGTAATAGAAAATACTTGAATAATTAAACGACATTCAACGAGCAAGCCTCTAAGTGGACATTCGACCTGCTAGAAATAGATACTACATTCTACTCAAATTACACAATATATATCTACTTGAAAAGGAAGGACCTCATTGAATTTGAGATTCAAAGAGCAAATTGGACCTTCGACCTGCAAGAAATAGACACTAAATTCTAATCAATTCACACTATAACCTATTAAAAATGAAAGTCACACATTGGATTCGAGAATCAAAGAGCGAACCTCCCAGTGAAAATTTGATTCACTAGAAATAGAAGCTAAGTTTCAATCAAATCTTTTTTTTTTAAACGAAGAACACTTTGAATTGTGTAGTCATATATATATATAGTAAAATAAAACAAGGACGATTGGTTACTCCTTCATTACGTTTATTGGTTGGTGACGCGCGTTTCGCCACTGATCAGCTCAAGGTTCGATCTGTATCGATCTAGCCCGACTCTGTAATCCACGGCTCGTCAGACCCTTCGGGGGTAACCACAGTAAGTAAGGGCTTTCCTGATGATTTCTTTTGAATGAAACAGTTCTAGTCCCGTAAAAGCTATTTCTATGTTAAACACGATATGTATGCCTTGACTGAGAATAAAAGATGAGATTTTCACGGCTGGAAGGCCCGGCATTGCCCTGACCTGGTACTAAACGACAACAATTAACATCAAGGTTGAGGGTATCAGTATATAAAGATTTGGACCAGAAACGAGCAGGTAGGGGTGCAGACTTGCCAACCTCTAAAAACCCAAACGAGGAGTACCATGAAAAAAAGTGCCCCAAAACGGGGAGAAATCAGGCAAAATGGGGAGATTTTACATAATGAAAGCTATACCCATTTTGACAAGAGCAGACATCTCTCACCCACTCCAAAGTGGGTAGGAGATCTCCTCGTCGGACGGGGGGAGTTGACAGGTCTGGGGTGAGCTGATTGTATCGGTACACCATCTTTACTGCGTGTTCATGTGTCGTTGTTGTGTTGTATTACAGTCCACACCAGGGCAGGACTTTCACTTGCTAAGGCCCTAAACTCTATGAAATCTGAGGCCCTTCTCTAAAAAGATATAATTATCATTTGTTTTATATTAATGTTAATGATAAAGAATAAAATATATATACACAGACATATATATATACACACACACAAGGTGTCCCCCCAAAATGTTTACATACTTCAGTCGAAACGGCTCGAGCTCTGCCGCCGTGGTCTTGAACATTTCCCTATTACCCACTCTACTACCCTAAGTATTGAGTACTCTGATGCGTTATGGTCCACCTGGTTCCTTACCACACTTCCTTCGTTATATATATATATATATATATATATATATATATATATATATATATATATATATATATATATATATATGTGTGTGTGTGTATATATATGTGTGTGTGTCTGTGTAAAAGGTAAACAGAAATAACAACACAATCGGTACAGTATATGGAAGGGATATATTAGGTTAACGCTTGCAATAGCAGGAAGAGGGTCTTAACGTTTCGGACGCTAGTCCTTCATCAGAAGAAAGAATGAGAAAAAAAATAGATTGAAGGGACGAGCGGGGTGGAATTGGAAAAAATATCTTTAGGATGTTTTGGTGTTAAAAAATAAAAACTCATGATAAAATAAAAATGATTTTAAAATGAAGCCCCGTGGGAGGGTGACCCTAACCTAGACACTGTTTGTAATCTATCTCATAGGAATCTTCTGGATGGGGGGAAGAGGGCCCCACTTCAATCCTACCATAAAAAACCAATGTGAAATAAAGTAACTTACTCAAGAACACAACCCACTGCGCGGTTCAGAAATCGAACACACAACCTTGTGATCGTGAGTCCAATTCAGCGCCGTAACAACTAGGCCACACGAACTACCCACAAGAAGCGGTTGAAGTGTCAAATGAGCCCCACCATCACTCCTACACGAAACTAGCGAGAGGAGTGAGTCAGCAACCGGTCGTAAGCAGTGGGAGCACTGTGGAAGAGGTGAATGCTCCGTCCGTGTGCAGCTGTGCTTGGATTTGAAATGTCCGAGTTGTAGAACCGGGAGAAGGAAAGAAAAAGAGGTGAGGGTTGAATTACTGCAAGGATTTAGGTAGAAAACCTTTAGTGAGGGGACCATATATATATATATATATATATATATATATATATATATATATATATATATATATATATATATATACATACATACATACACACATATCAGCAGATCAAAACAAAACATAGCCACGAGGAAAAATCGTTACATGGTCATTTGACATGCTAGAAATATTAGCAAAATCCCCTTCATATCACACACTATTATATTAAAAAGAAACAGAAAAATTGGATAACGTAATGCAAGGCAAATCAGACCTACACAGCGAGATGGTCACAGTTGGAACGTCCCATTAAGGTGTCTGACCTAGGGCTAAATAAACAACAACAGTTAAGTTTGTTGCTGTTTGTTGTTAGTGTCAACGTCCAGGTGAGCTCTGATCGAGCAAGACCTCTATAGGTAATCCGGTCGTGACCATCCCGTGTTAACTAATAAAGGATAATAAAGGGGTTCAAGGGATCCTCTACAAGGAGACGTGACCTGCTCGAGATAACAGCCAAAGCTTCCCTAACATCACAATATCATCTTTAAAAAACAAAAAAATAAACAACCCAAAATACAAATGAACAGGAAGGACACATTAGATAACGTAGCAGTTATAGGTAGCTTTTAAGAAGACGGGATGGCTATGGCTGGAATGTCGTTGGTCCAAGGGTTAGCTAGATAAGGTTAGGCACACAAGTAAACAACCATAACAATAACAACACAAAGATATACACATTCTTTTAAATATAAGTTCCACCACGTGTTACGAAATACACCTTGTTTTTATGTGCAACATATTTTTCAAGTCACCGTCTTCGTTGTTGTTATTTAACCCCAGGTCAGCTACGAGTATTCACACCGACCTATGATCAAAGGCATTCTTTCCATGACTATCCTGTCGATTTTCTTTTTCTAAATTAACCAATATGTCCAATGCTGTTTTTTAAAGATGGTCGGGGTGTAGTTTAAGGGTTATTTCTTTAACAAGCCTAAATTTTTAATAAGGCGCTGTTGTTAGTTTTTTTTTCTCAGATAAGTCAGTCATGATTAAGTAGACGCATAATTAAATACAATCCAATCATGATCATCCTGTCTTTTTCCTAGACACAGACCAATGTCACAGGGTGTCACCAAAAAAATCGAACTCACAACCTCACGATTGTAGGGCAGAGAATTCTTATAATATATATGATTGAGTAGGATTAATGTTTAATACCAAATTCCTCATGTCAATACTCAGGTTATAATATACACACACACACACACACATAAATATATATATATATATATATAATGGAGCTTGAGCGAGTTTTTTATTTTACCATTTTTATTCCTCTCCTATAATTTTTCTCCTTATCTTTGTAGGGACATGTGCTAGAAGAATTTTAAGAATGCCTTAACTTATATTTTTTAATTATAATTTAATATAATTTTCACACAATATGAATTCATCTGAAGAACTAAAACAGTCATAGCATAAAAATAAATATATATATACACACATATATATAATTTTTTAGTCACACTAATATATATATATATATATATATATATATATATATATACATACAGAGTGAGACAGGTATGTGTATGCTTGTATACCTACAGTTACACTCCCTGGATATATATATATATATATGTATATATATAGTGGACCTAATATAACTGTGTACAATTGCCTCCTGTGTTTTGTTCGTTCATTTTCAACTATATATATATATATATATATATATATATATATATATTTATCCATATCGAGCCCTCTTTGGATTTTAGTCTTCAAATTTATTATTATTACTATATATATATATATATATATATATACACACTAGGGTGTCCCAAAAAACGTATACACACTTTGATATCCTGTACAGGCAATATTTATTAGAATGCACAGCCTGTGTGTATAAATTTTTGGGGACACTCTGTTTATATATATATATATATATATATATATAAAAGGTAAACAGAAATAACAACACAATCGGTACAGTATATGGAAGGGATATATTAGGTTAACGCTTGATATAGCAAGAAGGGCCTTAATTCACATATATAAATAGCAGAGGACTAAAAATAAAAAACGATGAGAAAGAACTGAACAAATAACAACAACAAAAAAACAATAAAAGGAAAATAAATAAATCGACCCACCAGGAATCGAACGTAAAATATTAGAACGACATATTAGTGGCACATTTGACATCCTAAGCCACGACATCACCATCACTTTGTTATTATAATAATTGTTTCTACTTTTGGCACAAGGCCAGCGATTAACCCAGTACATTACTGGTACTTTATTTTATCGACCCCGTAAGGATGAAAGGCAAAGTTAACCTCGGCAGGATTTTAACTCAGACCGTAAAGGGACGTAACTCTATGCTCCAGTACATTACTGGTACTTTATTTTATCGACCCCCCCCCCCCCCCCCCGTAAGGATGAAAGGCAAAGTTAACCTCGGCGGGATTTTAACTCAGACCGTAAAGAGACGTAACTCTGTGCTTCTAGGCATGGCGTCCGACCCTCTACTAATGCTGCCAACCCACCGCCCTTTGCAATTATAATAACAGTTCCAGATTTTGGCACGAGGCCAACAATTTGTGAGTGAAAGTGGCGGATGGAGTCGGAGGAGGGGTCTAAGGGACAAATTGATTATACTGACCCCAGTATTCGACTGGTACTTTATTCTATTGGCTCTGGGGGGTATAAGGGACCGAATCGATTATAACGATCCCAGTAGTCGACTGGTACTTTATTCTATTGGCTCTGGGGGGTATAAGGGACCGAATCGATTATAACGATCCCAGTAGTCGACTGGTACTTTATTCTATTGGCTCTGGGGGGTATAAGGGACCGAATCGATTATAAAGATCCCAGTAGTCGACTGGTACTTTATTCTATTGGCTCTGGGGGGTATAAGGGACCAAATCGATTATAAAGATCCCAGTAGTCGACTGGTACTTTATTTTATTGGTTCTGAAATGGTGAAAGGTGAAGTTTGACCTCAATGGGATTTGAACTCAACACGTAAAGAACTCTACCTAGATACCGCAATGGCATTTCTCTACGACACGACACTCTACCGATTCTGCAAATCTTATAGTTGTTTCTACTTTGGCCCAAGACCGATACTTTGAAGGGAAGGATGGGGGGGGGGGGGAGAAAGTCGATTAAATTGACCCTGGTACTTTATTCTATCGACCTGACCTCGGTGGGATTTGAACTCAAAACGTAAAGAACTAACTACTGCAATGGTATTTTGTCGGACGCTCTACCGATTTTGCAAATCTTACAGTCCTTTACTATAACAATTTCTCTCTAACAATGACACACAGCTATCAATACGGGTGAGTGGTGAGGAGAGACTAAATCAATTTAATATATCGACCCACAGTACTTGACTGATAACGTTATTTTTATCGATCACGCAATAACAATTTGTCGGGCGATCTACCGATTCTGTCAAGCTACAGCCCAGTCCCCCCCCCCTTTTTTTTATTTCCTTAAGGGCCACTGTGGCCGGAACCATGTAGAACGATAGAAATATAGAGAAACAGTAAAAAAGGGGAAGGGTCGTTTACGTAAATGATTAAAACGGAAAATAAGTTTTTTTTCTCTTTCGTTTTTCTTCTAACAA
>CAXHJY010001510.1:40000-45000 GCA_964016885.1 Eledone cirrhosa | reverse complement strand
GAGGAAAGAGGTGTGTCTGAAGAAGTAATGGGGGAGGTGGAGGTGGCTGGATTAAAGAAAGTGGTGGCGGTGGTGGTCACAATAGTGCTAATGGTGGTAGTAGTAGTGGTAGTAGTGGTAGTGGTAGTAGTAGTAGTGGTGGTAGTGGTAGTGGTAGTGGTAGTAGTAGTGGTAGTGGTAGTGGTAATGGTGGTGGTTTGGTAGTGGTGGCTAGGCTGACGGTAATTAGTAGGCAAAGGAGGAGGAGGGGGAGGAAGAAGGAGGAAAGGAAAAAGAGAGAGGGGGAAGGGCAAATTAACAATTTGTGTGTGAGTGTAAGTAAGAGTGAAAGAAGTAGGAAGAAAAGAGGGGGGAAAGAGAGAGAGAGAGAAAGAGAGGAAGACAGAATATAAAGAACGTAAATAGTGAAAGAGTAAGAGAGAGGTATAGAAAATAATCATGATTGAAGGAGTGGTAGTGGGAGGAAGAAGGGGAGGTTAAATTATAAAGGGAGGGGCAACCAGAGAGAAGAGGGATGAGGCAGGAGGAGGAAGATAACGAGAAAGAAGGTAGTGAGAACCGGAGTTTGTGTATGTATGTGTATATATATATATATATGTGTGTGTGTGAGACACTTTTTTTTCATTATATATATATATATGTATGTGTGTGTTTGTAGTGAGAGAGTAGGAGGTATAAATGTAAGAGAGGGTGTTAGTGAGAGAGAAAGGCTGAGTGGTAAGGAGGGGAAGGTGTAGGTGCGTGAGGAAAGGTGTGAGTAAGCCGCGATAAAGGGGAGAAGCGAGAGGAAGGTATTCTGAAGTAGATAGTCAGTGTCACAAAAAGACACGAACACACATACACATACATAGATACAGACACACACAGACACACACACACACACACACAGATACATACATACACTGATACAGACCTACACACAGATACAGACACACACAGATACAGAGATACATACAGACACACACACAGATACAGACATACACACACACAGATACAGACATACATACACACACATACAGATACAGATACACATACAGACATACATAGACACACATACAGACACATTCACCGCAACACATATACACACGATAATAAACACAGATACACACACACACTCAAACATACATACACACATTCACCGCGACACATATGCACACACACACTCAGACATACACACACAGACACACACATACACAGGCAGACACACACACACACACGCTCAGACATACACATACAGACACACTCAGACATACACACACACACGCAGACATACACAGACACGGATAGTCATACACACACTCAGACACACACACACACACATACACAGACACACACACATACACAGATATACACACACACTCAGACATACACAGATACACACACATGCAACGACAACGACACATATACATAGACAGACACACACAAACACATACACATGTAGACATACGCACACTTTAGTCTATAGGTAAATATGTGTGTATGAACAGGTGTATATATATATATATATACACATACATATGTATGCATGCGTGTGTATGTGTTTGTATACATATGTATGTGTATGAGTATGTGTGTGTATGAACAGGTGTATGTATGCATGTGTATATATATATATATGTGTGTGTGTGTGTGTGTGTGTGTGTGTGTGTGTGTATGCATGCGTGTGTCTGAACAGGTGTATGTATGTGTGTGTATGTGTATATATATATATATACATACATGTGTATGCATGCGTGTGTATGTGTTTGTATACATATGTATGTGTATGAGTGTGTGTGTGTATGAACAGGTGTATGTATGCATGTGTATATATATATATATATATATATATGTATATGCATGCCTGTGTATGTGTATATATATATATATATACATACATATGTATGCATGCGTGTGTATGTGTTTGTATACATATGTATGTGTATGAGTATGTGTGTGTATGAACAGGTGTATGCATGCGTGTGTGCTTCTGTGTGTATGTGTATGTCTATGAGTGTGTGTCTATATATGTATGTGTGTGTGGGGTATATGTATGTGTATGAGTGTGTATCTGTGGGTATGTATGTGTCTGTATATATATATGCATGCGTGTGTGTCTGGGTATATGTATGCGTGTGTGTATAATGTGTATGTATATATATATGTGTGTGTATGTGTGCGTGCTCAAGCCTAACAAGATAACGAGAGAAAGAGAGGAAGAAGCGACTAGAAGAAGAAGCGAATAAGTAAAAGTGATTGAAATAGTTAAGAGAGGGGGGTGCTAGAAGAGAATAGAGAGGAACAGAGAGAGAGGGAGATTTAGAGAGAGGGGAACAGAGAGTGAGAGAGAGTGTATAAGATGTAAAGAAATATATAAAGAAAATGAGAGAGGGGGTGTATGAGGTATGTTGAACGTAGAGGTAGCAAATGTTTCTGTAGGAGTAAAACTTGTAAAGTGAAGCTTAATGAAGGGGAGTGTAGTGTGAGTGTTAGGTTGAGGGAGAATTAGAGGGGGAGTAAGAGAAAAAGAGAGAGGGGGTGTTAGCGAGACGCTAGTTAGACAGACAGATAGATGAATAGGTCATACATACATTTAGTATATATATATATATCGTATTTTATACAGAAATTATCTACAGGACCGTATATATATATGTATACAGAGAGAGAGAGAGAGAGAGAAAGAGAGAGAGAGAAATTAATAGATAGATAAAGGTCGGGAGAGAGAGAGAGATAGATTTTGTGCGTGTGTGCATGTGTTTGTGCGTATATTTATGTGTGTGTGCGTGTGTTTATGTATGTGTGTGTGTGTGTGTGTGCAAGAATCGCTGGCTGTACGGAGGCGAAGTAAGAGGAAAGGAATATAAAGGTGGTGGTTAAAATTGAGCTGCAGGCAGAGTAAGAGGCTGAAATGGTAAAGTTAAAGTGTCTGTTATACGTGAGGGGATATATAGGAGTAGGAGGTGGGAAGGAATAGTAAGTTAAACAGAGAGAGGGAGAGAGAGATAAAGATAGAAGAGTAATGAGAGTTAAAGTGTGTGTGTGGGGGGGGTCTCCGTCAGTTTTAATGATGAGTGTTCCAGTTGTTCAAACAACGGAGCTGCTTACTTCTAAAGTTAATGTGCAGATAGATACGTTGCACGCTTAGCGCAGTTCTCTGTGAAAAATGCAGTGACACAGTGTTTGTTTGGCAATGCAGGCCATTTGTATTATAGGTACAACTTATTCCTCCACCTCCATCCCCAGCTCAGCTCAGTAAACTGGAGCAACATTAAACAAAGTATCTTGCTCAAGGACACAACGTGCTGCCGAGAATCAAACTCACGGTCTTACGGTTTGTGAGCCGAACACTCTAAACTTTAAACCACGTGTCTTCACGTACACAAATACATATATAAATATCTTCTGCGATTTTTTATAGCTTTTTTTCGTGGCAATATATATATATTTTTTTTTCACGCTTTTTAACGCGAAATTAATAACAATATACCGTATTTGCCGGCCTATATTTTACGTCGTTTTGACATTTATAGGCATTTTTATAGACCACGTCCAATATTCGCGGTTGTTTTGTTTGTTTTTCACTCTTCGCAGGTGTTCTATGAACGTAACTTCCGCGAATACTGGGGAACAACTGTGTGTGTATATATATATATATATATATATATATATATATATATGTTTATCCCGAGTTCAATCGGGGGTTAACCACAGTAAGTAAGGTACTCAATACATAGCAGAGTATAAATATTTAATATAGAAATGGTTTCTACAGGACTAGAACTGTTTCATTCGGGAGAAATCATCAGGAAGCCCTAATATATATATATATATATATATATATACATATATATATATATATATATATATACATATATATATATATAGAGAGAGAGAGAGAGAGAGAGAAAGAGAGAAAGAGAGAAACAGTGGAGAGGAGACAGGGTAATAGTTTAGAATAGGTACGGCAAATGTGGGAGGAACGAATGGGTTCTATGGGAGTTCCAGATGGAAGAATGTGTTGTGCAGGAGCTGGAGAGGAACTAATACATGGTGGTGGTGGTGGTGGTGGTGGTGGCGAGAGAGAGACTAATACATGGTGGTGGTGGTGGTGGTGGCGAGAGGGAGGAGAGAGTCTAATACATGGTGGTGGTGGCGAGAGGGGGGAGAGGGTCTAATACATGGTGGTGGTGGTGAGAGGGGGAGAGGGTCTAATACATGGTGATGGTGGTGGTGAGAGGGGGGAGAGAGTCTAATACATGGTGGTGGTGGCGAGAGGGGGGAGAGGGTCTAATACATGGTGGTGGTGGTGGTGGTGGAAAGAGGGGGCAGAAAGACTAATACATGTTGGTGGTGGTAGAGAGAGAGAGATGGGAGGGGGGGGGAAGAAAGAAAGAAAGAAAGAAGAAAAATGTGCGTGAGAGAAGTAAGAAAGCGTGTGAGAATGAGAGAGAAGGAAAGAGTGGAAACACAGAGGAGAGAAAGAGAAGGAAAGAAAAAAATGAAGGAAAGAAAGGAAGAAAGGAAGAAAGAAAAATGTGCGTGAGAGAAGTATAAGAGAGAAGGAAAGAGTGGAAACACAGAGCTGGAGAGAAAGAGAAGGAAAGAGTGGAAACACAGAGCTGGAGAGAAAGAGAAGGAAAGAGTGGAAACACAGAGTTGGAGAGAAAGAGAAGGAAAGAGTGGAAACACAGAGCTGGAGAGAAAGAGAAGGAAAGAGTGGAAACACAGAGTTGGAGAGAAAGAGAAGGAAAGAAAGAAAGAAAGAAAGAAAGAAAGAACATTGTGCGTGAGAGAAGCAAGCGTGTGAGAATGAGAGAGAAGCGAAAGTGCGCGAACAACCACCAGCGGAGTGTGGTGGCGGAGGTAGAGGTATATTAGACGAAATGAGAGAGGGGGAGGGAGAAGGAGGAGGGGGAGGAGAAGGATAATGATGGGGGGGGGGGAGATGGGGGGGGGGTAGCTTAGAAAAGATGAACTTGGAAGTGGATTAAGTTGGCGGTGGTGATGGGGGTGATGAT
>CAXHJY010001510.1:22500-25000 GCA_964016885.1 Eledone cirrhosa | reverse complement strand
AGGGGCACCGAACGGGCGACTGCGCATTAACACACATAAGAACGGTAACCTAGATGGAACCACCCGTAGCAAACGTACAAGGACATGTAATCGCCACCGTAACGTCCTATGGTTCCACCCCCTCCTACTCTCGGAGTGTGGCCTCCAACATACCGGGATGTTCTTCGAAGCCTTAGAGAAGAACTTCCCGCCCAACTATAGGTATAGAAAAATTCTAAATAGGAACAATATAAAAATATCCTTGTCTACTACTCCTAACCTAGAAGACATCATAGGAACAACGAACCACAGTAAGATCACCAAGACACAGCAACTCGACACAGACGCACCTACACCTGACAATAACTATATCGACCTTAACAACTCCCTGGCAGCATCCAATAGTGTTGGGAACGGCATCCGCGGACGCAACCAGCATAACCGCGAAATGACTGGGGAACATGCAGGACATGACGTGCGGAATAACAATCGCACCACCCCGCGTGCTGTGGGTTGTAATGGTGCTAACGACAGCTGCGGTAGCGTAGGTAACAACGTAGGCAGCAACAACGATAGCCTTACCGTGGGAAATAGACGGAACCGCGACGGAAATTGCAACTGCCGCGACAGAGGACGCTGCCTTCTTAGAGGATACTGCTTGACTGATAGGGTTATATATAGAAGCACTATAACTATCCACAATAGCGTTAAACATTATATAGGGGCTACCTCTGGCCCGTTCAAAATTAGGTTTCGAACACATCTCCACTCTTTCACAAATAAAAAACTAAGACACTCCACTTCGCACGCGGACTACATCACATCACTAAAGGACTTAAACATCAGCTTCTCCACGCACTGGGATATTGTCGGCAGGGCTGCACCGTACAACTTCAAGAGGAAATGCGATCTTTGCCTCATGGAGCTCTACCACATCATAACTGCACCACACGAGCTCATCAATAGCAGAGCTGAAACAGCGATAAGTTGTACACATCGCTTAAAAATATCCTTCTTCAGATGGGTTAAGGATGAGGAGTGAAACCGTGCACCGGATCTCCCTGCAACAAGTCTTAACACCCCGGCGGGCAGGCGCTGCAAAATAACACCCAGGAAACTATCCTTGCATACCAGACCCAGCCTCAAACGACTCAGACAAACAGATGCGGCAAAAAAACTCTCAAAATAAGCGTTGATTACATGCGTATCGACAATGGTAAGGTTGTAACCTCATCTCGTAGCGGATAAAAAAATGTGTCCGGGAAAGACTGCCCTAACACCGGCCAGAGTTACCTCTCTTGACCTGCTGCAAAACCAAAACAAGCTATTTTTGCGAGCAATGAACCTTGACGTGGATTTAACCCCAAAAACTCTTTCCGAGCAATGTAGGGAACACTTTTGATTATTTATGCCCTTGAGAAGCCCAACTGGGCGAAACGTACGTAGGTGCTGTTTTAAATAAACATGTTTTAACGGTCTATTCTCCGATTTCTTACTTTCCCACGTGCTTACGCTCTGCTAACTCTCTAGCCCACTAAATATTAACACATCGAATATTTAATACTGCCGGCACTAGTATCGAGCAACTTTGGCATACGCTACTTGGCAAATAACTATATGTATCACCTATCCTCTTTTTTTCTCTCTCTCGATACATAAATACTGTATATATATATATATATATATATATATATATATATATATATATGTGTGTGAATGTATATATAGTGCATTTTGCAATACACTTTATGTTTAATTAAAAGCATTTCGAAGACCTTATGCTATTGTTTTAGAGTAATGACAGACTCACTTACTTTAATTTCAGCAAACAGTTTGCTGAAATTAAAGTAAGTCAGTCTGTCACTACTCTAAAACAATAGCATAAGGTCTTCGAAATGCTTTTAATTAAGCATAAAGTGTATTGCAAAATGCACTATATATACATTCATATATATATGGCTATTTCAGAGCACCAATTCTAATATATATATATATATATATATATATATATATATATATATATATATATATATATATTTATATATATATATATATATATATATATATATATATATATATATATATATATATATATATATATACATATATACATATATATATATATATATATATATATATATATATATATATATATATACAATATATTAACAAATGGAAACTATATTTATAAAACCATATTTATTTTATTATACATATTTCAAGGGCCACCAAGGCAAATTATGGTGCGCTTTCATCAGATAAAATACAATACAGATTTGTTTTATAAATAAATATTGACATACCCTGAAAAAAGACAACCTTGACGGTTGGAGTTTCCTGGATAGTTGTATTTTATCTGATGAACGCGCACCATAATTTGCCTTGGTGGCCCTAGGAATATGTATAATAAAATAAATATGGTTTTATAAATATAATTTCCATTTGTTAATATATTGTATATTTACTCCACTAATTAGTTGAGTGCTTTATATCAGTTATAAAAATGTTTAAGCTTTTTGAA
>CAXHJY010001509.1:77500-88000 GCA_964016885.1 Eledone cirrhosa | reverse complement strand
TCTCATGAAGTTAAAACTACATGTTAACAATTGAAATTATTTCACACCACACCATGTTTCAATTATCATTCATCTGAGTGCAAATCAATTTGTGCTCCTAACCAATGCTGCAAGTTGCATTATGCAGTGAGACATGTAAATTAATAACATGTTAACGTTAATCAAATGAATGTTGTTCTCAGCATTGCATTTTAAGTGCAAAATACTTCATGCAAATTTGCGTGTCTTTTTTTTTTATGTTTTCGATTATTAATCCAACACTCGCTAAAGCCAATGTTATTTTAGTATGGAACAGACACACATATATAAATGTATATATATATATATAAATGCACATACATATATATATACATATATATATATATATATATATATATATGCATATATATATATATGCATATATATATATATATGCATATATATATATATATATGCATATATATATATATATGCAGATATATATATATATATATGCATATATATATATATATATATATATACATATGTATGCATATATATATATATATATATATACATGTATATATACATGTATATGTTTGCATTTATATGTATATATATACATGTATGTGTATGCATATATATATATGTATGCATATATATATGCATATATATATATATATACATATATATATATATACATATATATATACACATATATATATATACACATGTGTATGCATATATATATGTATGCATATATATATATATATATATATATATACACATGTATGTGTATGCACATATATATATATATGTATATGTATGCATATATATGTATGCATATATATATATATGCTTGTATACATACACATATATATATGCATAGACACATACATGCACACACATACGCAAATGCATATATTAAGTTAAAATTGCATTCCTATTGGCGACAATTGCAGTATAAATACACAAAATGAAGAGCCAAAGTTTTAATTAAATGTATTGCCTTCAAGATTTAATTAAATTTCTATATCAATCTAAGATAGACTTCTAACCAGAAATACTTAAAAACATTTAGTTTATAAATGATGTTCCTTAACTTTAAATGTTTTTTCAATGATATCATTAGAGTGTAAACCATTGGTTGTGTAATATTAGCTTACATGTATAACTGTGTCACGGTTGAACTGATCCAATCCAATCTAATCTAGGCCCTTCTTACTCTTGTTTGGGTTGCCCTTCCCTGGGTGACATCTGCCACTTTCTGTTTGGTTTTGGATATGTCAAGGGTGTACCAGTATTCACCAGGCTTTGCCAAATGTGGGTTAGTGAGGCTATTTCACCCATAGTTGGAGTGGATGGCCATTGACTCTGAGGAGATCATCCACTCTTATTTTACCACCCTTGTTTTTTATGCTGCTGGGGTTCCACTTACTCTCCTTACCAGTCCAGAGTCTGGAGGGGGAGCTTGTTTAGTCAATGACCATTTGACCATGAAGCAGGTTGTACTGTGCTTCATGGTACCAGTGGCTGGATATTTAATCCTTTTGCTATATTTCCAATGAAAGGCACTGCCTGTGATTTTTAAAAAAATTGAAACTAATCAAGAATTTAAAGAGATTTAGTCAAATAACTGACTTTCCTATTATTAAGGTGGTGTTTAGAACACAACAAAAGCAAGTGTCATACATAAAATTATGGTGGAGTGTTTTTAGATGAATATAAATACATTTTCTAAAATAGGTTTGTATTGTAGAACCAGTGCCAGTATAAGAAATATTGGTATCAGAAAGATTAATAGCATTTGGTGTAATGTGCTCGAGAGGTGGCAACATTTCTAATAATAATTGATATCAATAAATAGCAGGAAATAAGTGTTTGCAGTAACTATGTTTCAAAGACATGGGAGAAAATGTTGAGGTGAGATTTGTGAATATTTGGGTCTTACAGATGAGCTAACATATGATTGAAATGGATGTTGATCTATCTGTCTGGTCCTTCTTGAGATATCTAGAAAATGGACAATTGATATGGTGTGGTGGGAGTTGGGGCTGAAAATGAAAGGAATTGATATTGTATGAACTAGGAAAGGGAAAGTTTATTTGTTGATTCCTTAAACCTGTTAAGACTCATCTCATCCTCGATTTATTTCTCTTCTATCTGTGTGTCTGTCAGTTTGCTTCCTCCTTCTCCCCTTCTTCTTCTTCTTTTTTTGCTTCCTTTTCAAATTATGACAATAATCACCCACCAGCCATCATGATCATCACAACAACAGAAGCAGTAACCCTACCCTTATGTCATTCATGCTGTTATATCTCTTTGCTTCTTCTCTGCCAATAGTACATTCTCTCATTAAAATGAAATCACAGGCCCATAGCCATAATAAAGTGACAAGACTGTATTAATGTATGCAGAAAATAAACTACACTATCAACAAATGAATGCACAATAATGCACTATAATGCATTATTAATCTTTCCTATAATTGTAATAAATGCTGCCATTATGGTATGGAGATTTTTCTGTTCAACATGTATGGAAACCATTATGATTTTTCTATCTTGACATTAGCAGATCCACCTCATCGTATATTCATAGGTTAGACAGACAAATGAATTAAACTGTTATTAGATGAAGAGTGTGTACATATATATATATATATATATGTATGCTCAAACACATAGATATTGCAACATCACACTGCCCCCAATTCTCTCTCTCTCTCTCTCTATGTGTGTGTGAACAAACACACACACACATCATCATCATCACAGTTTAACGTCTATCTTCCATGCTAGCATGGGCAGGTATATACATCTGTGTGTGTGAATATTTAGTTGACATAAGAAAAATTGACCTAAGTAAAATTTGAAATGTGTACATTTCAAATATATATATGAATATTAAATATAGATATATAATTTTACTCAATTTTCTAAGCTGTGTCCGAGATGTTCTCCATTTTCTAAGTATATATAGATTATTGATCTCAAAACTGTGATATTTACAACAGTTACAATAAACAATATTCAAATGTTATAAATCTGTTACACTTTAGACATAACTAAATTTTATATTCTATTTCTTACTATATATATATACATTATATATATCCATCTTCACAAGAGTTATTTGTTGCTTCAAGGTAAGTTATGGTGGTTATTTATACTGATTTCCTAATTACCTAGGGAAACCAATTCTGTACTTAATTGACGTAAATATATCACACTTGGTAGATTGCTTTCCATTTTAATAATAGTACAACAAACATTTTTGGTAGTAATTTAAACTTGGAGTCATCTTGAAATTTTCAAAAGCTCCTGGGAAAAATTTGATGTTAACACATTAAATTGTTCTAATTTATTTAGTGTTCTTGTCTTGTGGTCATTGAATTGATAATTCTTATCACCCATTAGTCATTTAGATTCCATTATGACTTTTGCTATTGTAATGTATTTAGAACATTACGTGTTGAGTTGAAGACAAGATATATATATATACACACACACACACACGCACACATATATACATATGTATACATGTATGCATATATATATATATATATATATATATATATATATATATAAGTAGTAACACAACAGTTAGTTCACCATACCGAGGTCAATTGTTCTCGGTATGGTGAACTAACTGTTGTGTTACTACTTCTACCAAACTCGTCCCATGGACTGAGTGCTCTACTACTACGGATATTATAATTCTCAGGAAGATTCAGTGTGTGAGAAAGCTGGCTCTTTGAATTATAGGTACAGTTCATCCAACCGGCTTTTAAATAATTTCTGTCTACCCATATTCCCTCAGAAAGTATTGGTTGACCAGAGTCTATTATAAATTACACTTGCCCAAGATGCCACACACTGGGATTGAATCTAGGACTTAATGGTTGTGACGTGAATTTCTTAACAATTTGACTATAGTATATACATACACTCACACATATATATATATGTGTATAAGTATGTATGCATGTATGTATGTGTGTACATATGTTCGTATGTATATATAAACTATTTGACATAGATAAATATACCATAAGATTAGCTGAAAAATCCCCTATATTTGGTATAAATCTAACAAAGATAAATGTATATATGTTAAACATTTCTAGCAAATCACTGTAGGTATTTTAATACTTGAAGTGAATCTCTTTATCTTAATTATTCATTTTTTTCCACCATTTCAAAATATGCTGAGAAACCAAGAAAATAAAAGATTGATCCCAGCTTTGGGTTTCCTCTTACAACTCAAGTAATAGTTTTTTTTATCTTTTCCATTTGATTTTGTCTAATTTCTTTTAAAAACAACACAACAAGCATTGTGATTAACAGTAACACAAAGGAACTTCTAGGGGATTGTTTAGTTCTGTGTTGAAATGTCAACTTTAAATAAAAGAATCTAGTTAATCTGTGTTTAGATTTATTATAGAATTATTATAAATAGATATTGTGGTTTCCAGGAATTATTCTGCTTTCAAAATAGCTACAAAGATCTTTAAGGATTTTCATTTCTTCGCAATTCATCTTTTTTCTAATTTTTGTTCAAATATTCTTAACTTTTTCTTCTGAGCGTTTCTAAAATTTATCATTTGTCCTTATAATGTTCCTTCACCTGCAGCAAATAAAGAAATGCTTTGCAGTGTTCTTTTTAATCTTTACATACAGGCTTTCAATGTTCACTAAGGCTAACTTTGTATTTCATCATTCCAGAGTTGATAAAATAAATATTTTCCATGTTGTTATATTTAGGATAGGTTGTCATGAACAAAGTGAGCACATCATCAGAATTACTGGCCAGAGACCAATGTGTAGTTTCTCAGCTGTATGCTCTTCCTATCATCAAACATTTACTGGGTGTGTCTTATCATGGTACCACTACAAGGGAGTGTATCATATCTTTGATATAAGGAAAGAAAATTCTTGACCATTTGTTTGGAATAGTTTCTATGCCTGGGTACTTTTCCGAACGCCAACTATTTTACAGATATTTATGTATGTGATTTAATTTTATAATATTATAATATAATGAGTTGGTAGATCTAGTTGGTAGAACTAGATCTACCAACTCATTATAGTATAATATTATAAAATTAAATCAAATTGTTTAGAACTACAAGTGAAGTCATTCTTTTCCTTTAAATCTCAACAACAGCAATAATGGTTATCACATGATTACATGAGACACAACAACAACAATGGTTGTAATGTGACTACAACAGACACAGCAACCACCACCACGATATCAATTACCATAACACCACCACCCCTTTTTCTGCCAACAACACACTCAACCCCACCACCACCACCACCATCAATACCTCCACCAACAGCAGACCCATCACCACCACCACTACCACCAGCCCCATCACCACCACCACCACTACCACCAGCCACAGAGCCCTCACCACCACTACCAACAGCAACAGAGCCCTCACCACTGCCACCACTACCATCACCACCATCACCACCACCACCACCACCATCACTACCACCACCATCACTACCACCACCACCAGCAACAACAACAGAGCCACCACCACCACCACCACCAAGTAGAGCCATCACCACCCACCACACCACCACCACCACCACCACCACCAACACCAACAACACCACCACCACCAACACCAACAACACCAACAACACCACAACCACCACAACCACCAGCACCACCAACAACAACAACATGAACTATGGAATGGTAAACATCTTCTGCTACAGTAGATTCTAATTCATCAAACCAGTAAATTATATCTGGGATGGTATGAGAGTATTGGATAACGTTACTGAAGGCTTTATCGATGTGTTTGATAGCTTGCTGTTTAGATAGATTGTTTTAGTGCCATTACTATCATCATCATTGTTATTATCAATATCATCACCATCATTATCAACATCATGGAGGCACGTGGCCTAGTGGTAAGAGTGCTGGACTTACGATAATAATAATAATAATGAAATTATTGTTTAAAGTGTGAACATTAGGTGAACATTAGGTGAACATTAGGTGTAGGGTTGGCGAATCTCAGGAAGTATGGAGGTTTTAAAGGATGCAGTGTCTCGACAACTAACAACTGATGGAGGTTTTAAAACATGCAGTGTCTCGACAGCTAACAACTGATGCAGGTAGTTTGTTCCATGGAGGTTTTAAAGGATGCAGTGTCTTGACAGCTAACTGATGCAGGTAGTTTGTCCCATGGAGGTTTTAAAGGATGCAGTGTCTCGACAGCTAACAACTGATGCAGGTAGTTTGTTCCATGGAGGTTTTAAAGGATGCAGTGTCTCGACAGCTAACAACTGATGCAGGTAGTTTGTTCCATGGAGGTTTTAAAAGATGCAGTGTCTCGACAGCTAACAACTGATGCAGGTAGTTTGTTCCATGGAGGTTTTAAAAGATGCAGTGTCTCGACAGCTAACAACTGATGCAGGTAGTTTGTTCCATGGAGGTTTTAAAGGATGCAGTGTCTCGACAGCTAACAACTGATGCACAGGTAGTTTATCCCATGGAGGTTTTAAAGGATGCAGTGTCTTGACAGTTAACAACTGATGCAGGTAGTTTGTTCCATGGAGGGTTTAAAAGATGCAGTGTTTCGACAGCTAACAACTGATGCAGGTAGTTTGTTCCATGGAGGTTTTAAAGGATGCAGTGTCTTGACAGTTAACAACTGATGCAGGTAGTTTGTTCCATGGAGGGTTTAAAAGATGCAGTGTTTCGACAGCTAACAACTGATGCAGGTAGTTTGTTCCATGGAGGTTTTAAAAGATGCAGTGTCTCGATAGCTAACAACTGATGCAGGCAGTTTGTTCCATGCTTCAGCAACTCTGAGCGTGAAAAAATATTTCCGAAAGTCATGGGAACTGTGCTGTTTTCTGACTTTGTAGTCATGCCCACGTGTGTTAGACACATGGAAATCAAAAAGGTACTCAGGGTTGTTGTTGGCAAGATGGTTAACAATTTTGTGGGTTCGTGGGTTCGATTCCTGGGCTGTGTTGTGTTCTTGAGCAAAACACTTCATATCAGGTTGCTCCAGTATATTCAGCTGAAAATGAGTACCAGCAATAGCTGGAGGTTTAACTCTGCGATGGACTGGCGTCCTGTCCAGGGGTGAGTCTTGTACTCTCAGTCCCTTCACGCCGTGAAACCGGGATAAGCACCGGCCAAATGAGCCTTCTGCTTAAGGCAGACTTTAGACTTTTAGATTATCAACATCAGTATTATTGCCATCATTACCACCACCACCACCATCACCACCACCACCACGATCATCACCACCACCACCACCATCATCACAATCACTTATCATTATCAGCAGCAGCATCAGCATTATTGCCATCATTACAACCACCAAACCACCACCACCATCATCATCACTATCATCATCATCATGATTATTATCAATATCAGCATCATTGCCATCATTACTACTGCCACCACTACCACCACCAAACCACCTCCCCTACCACCATCATCGTACAATCACTTATCACTATCATCCTCATCCCCATTATTATCAACACCAGCATCGTTACCATCACTATAACCACCACCACTACTATAACCACCACCACTACTATCACCACAACCACCACCACCACTGCCACCCTGCCACAATACTATTACACTACCACTACCACCACCACTACCACCACCACTACCACCACCACTACCACCACCACCACCACCACTACCACCACCACAACCACCACCACAACCACCACCACAATCACCACCACAACCACCACGACAACAACCACCACAACAACCACCACAACAACCACCACAACCACCACCACAACCACCACCACCACAACCACCACCACAACCACCACCACAACCACCACCACAACCACAACCACCACCACCACTGCCACAACTACTATTACACTACCACTACTACCACCACAACCACCACTACTACTACCAGTACCGCCACTACTACCACCACTACCACCACCACTACCACTACCACCACCACTACTACTACCACCACTACCACCACCACTACCACCACAACCTAAAATTCATCTAAACTTAAATTAAATCAACAAATCAATGAAATGAACAAAAATGTTTAATTAGAACAGACATGGTGGGGAGATCTGTTGACGCATATATTTCCACCAGACTACAGATGTACAGACTAACAACAACACTGAGAACGTCACTACCACCACCACCACCACTAGCAACACAACAGCAGCACTAACAACAACACAGAGAATACCACCACCACCACCACCACCACTAGCAACACAACAGCAGCACTAACAACAACACAGAGAATACCACCACCACCACCACCACCACTAGCAACACAACAGCAGCACTAACAACAACACAGGGAATATCACCACTACCACCACCACCACCACCACCACTAGCAACACAACAGCAGCACTAACAACAACACAGAGAATACCACCACCACCACCACCACCACTAGCAACACAACAGCAGCACTAACAACAACACAGAATATCACCACCACCACCAACACTAGCAACACAACAGCAGCACTAACAACAACACAGGGAATACCACCACCACCACCACTAGCAACACAACAGCAGCACTAACAACAACACAGAGAATATCACCACCAACACTAGCAACACAACAGCAGCACTAACAACAACACAGGGAATACCACCACCACCACCAACAACAACACTAGCAACACAACAGCAGCACTAACAACAACACAGAGAATATCACCACCACCACCACCAACACTAGCAACACAACAGCAGCACTAACAACAACACAGAGAATATCACCACCACCACCAACACTAGCAACACAACAGCTGCACTAACAACAACACAGAGAATATCACCACCACCACCACCAACACTAGCAACACAACAGCAGCACTAACAACAACACAGAGAATATCACCACCACCACCACCACCACCACCACCACCACCAACACTAGCAACACAACAGCAGCACTAACAACAACACAGGGAATATCACCACCACCACCACCACCACTAGCAACACAACAGCAGCACTAACAACAACACAGAGAATATCACCACCACCACCACCACCATCACTAGCAACACAACAGCAGCACTAACAACAACACAGGGAATATCACCACCACCACCACCACCAACACTAGCAACACAACAGCAGCACTAACAACAACACAGGGAATATCACCACCACCACCACCACCACTAGCAACACAACAGCAGCACTAACAACAACACAGGGAATATCACCACCACCACCACCACCACCACCACCACTAGCAACACAACAGCAGCACTAACAACAACACAGGGAATATCACCACCGCCACCACCACCACCACCACCACTAGCAACACAACATCAGCACTAACAACAACACAGGGAATATCACCACCGCCACCACCACCACCACCAACACTAGCAACACAACAGCAGCACTAACAACAACACAGAGAATATCACCACCACCACCACCACAACAGCAGCACTAACAAAAACACAGAGAATATCACCACCACCACCACCACCACCACCACCACCAACACTAGCAACACAACAGCAGCACTAACAACAACACAGAGAATATCACCACCACCACCACCACCACCACCACCAACACTAGCAACACAACAGCAGCACTAACAACAACACAGAGAATATCACCACCACCACCACCACCACCAACACTAGCAACACAACAGCAGCACTAACAACAACACAGAGAATATCACCACCACCACCACCACAACAGCAGCACTAACAACAACACAGAGAATATCACCACCACCACCACCACCAACACTAGCAACACAACAGCAGCACTAACAACAACACAGAGAATATCACCACCACCACCACCACCACCAACACTAGCAACACAACAGCAGCACTAACAACAACACAGAGAATATCACCACCACCACCACCACCACCAACACTAGCAACACAACAGCAGCACTAACAACAACACAGAGAATATCACCACCACCACCACCACCACCACCACCAACACCACCACCACCAACACTAGCAACACAACAGCAGCACTAACAACACAGCGAATATCACCACCACCACCACCACCACCACCACCACCACCAACACTAGCAACACAACAGCAGCACTAACAACAACACAGAGAATACCACCACCACCACCACCACCACCACCAACACTAGCAACACAACAGCAGCACTAACAACAACACAGAGAATATCACCACCGCCACCACCACTAGCAACACAACAGCAGCACTAACAACAACACAGAGAATATCACCACCACCACCACCACCACCACCACCAACACTAGCAACACAAAAGCAGCACTAACAACAACACAGGGAATATCACCACCACCACCACCACTAGCAACACAACAGCAGCACTAACAACAACACAGGGAATATCACCACCACCACCACCACCACTAGCAACACAACAGCAGCACTAACAACAACACAGGGAATATCACCACCGCCACCACCACCACTAGTAACACAACAGCAGCACTAACAACAACACAGGGAATATCACCACCGC
>CAXHJY010001509.1:30000-72500 GCA_964016885.1 Eledone cirrhosa | reverse complement strand
ACACAGAGAATATCACCACCACCACCACCACCACCACCACCAACACTAGCAACACAACAGCAGCACTAACAACAACACAGAGAACATCACCACCACCACCACCACCAACACTAGCAACACAACAGCAGCACTAACAACAACACAGAGAATATCACCACCACCACCACTAGCAACACAACAGCAGCACTAACAACAACACAGAGAATATCACCACCACCACCACCACCACCACCACCAACACTAGCAACACAACAGCAGCACTAACAACAACACAGAGAACATCATCACCACCACCACCACCACCACCACCACCACCAACACTAGCAACACAACAGCAGCACTAACAACAACACAGAGAACATCACCACCACCACCACCACCAACACTAGCAACACAACAGCAGCACTAACAACAACACAGAGAACATCACCACCACCACCAACACTAGCAACACAACAGCAGCACTAACAACAACAACACAGAGAATATCACCACCACCACCAACACTAGCAACACAACAGCAGCACTAACAACAACACAGGGAATATCACCACCACCACCACCACCACCACTAGCAACACAACAGCAGCACTAACAACAACACAGAGAACATCACCACCACCACCACCACCAACACTAGCAACACAACAGCAGCACTAACAACAACACAGAGAATATCACCACCACCACCACTAGCAACACAACAGCAGCACTAACAACAACACAGAGAATATCACCACCACCACTAGCAACACAACAGCAGCACTAACAACAACACAGAGAATATCACCACCACCACCACCACTAGCAGCACTAACAACAACACAGAGAATATCAATACCACCATCACCACGGACACTAGCAACACAACAGCAGCACTAACACCAACACTGAGAACATCACCACCACCACCAACACAACAGCAATACTAAGAACATCACCATCACCACTCCCCATCACCACCACCATCAACACTAGCAACAGTAACCATCAACTGTTTCATTTGAAAGAAATTATCTAGAAAGTTTTCTGGTGATTTCTTAAGAATGAAACAGTTCTAGTCCTGTAGAAGTCACATCTATATCTATCTATCTATCTATCTATTGGGGAAAATCGACTAATTTTTTAAATTGCATTTGTGATAACATTTTACACGTTTTTATTGTATGTAAACTTCCCCCTTCGTATTTGTCCCCTTCTTTTGTGCCCCTGTGGCTAATAAAGAAACATATCTATCTATCTCTCTATATATATACATATACATGTATAATGTATGTGCTTACATATAAATCACACCAGAAGATACATTACACTTCCATTTTCCATACATATTTTTAGAACGTACCACCATATATTTTGAGAAAATAGTGCAACTTAGATATGACTACATATGGTATATAAAGGAATCATTTAATTGTTTTGATTTTATTGTAAAATTTTGAATTTGCTTTTGAAATTTTTTCCCACACTAATTTTATTGACAACAAACTCGCTTTATTTACATTAATTTTAATTTGCGTTCGTATTTTAGTGTATTATTTAGAAAGTTAGTAGTATTAAAACTTTTCAAATTACAGTTTGGTTTTCAATTGTGTATTTTATGTTAGGAAAAAAAAAAAAAAAAAAAAACAGTCCAAATTGTTAGGAAAAAATTCTTGAAAATACTTCTTTCTTGTCTTCTTAAAATTAGATATTCATGGCAGTTTTCTAAAAGGAAAGTTTGTGGTTAGCAAAACCAAAGAACAAAAGAAAAACAGTTTCAGTTTCTGAAAACATGACAATCTAGATTTATTCAACAGCACAAAGACACAGTCATTACACAAATCAAAGAAACAGTCTTGTACTACACCTGATTTATACTTCTAAAACACACACACATACATTCACACTTACTCTTACACACACATACACACTCACTCATATTTACACACGCACACATCTAAAACCTACAGAGACTGATTGGGCTGCACAGTCTTTCATTGTGGCAATACAATTTTAATATTACCAAAACTCTTTTACTAGTTTTACTCATTTAACTGAAGCCATGATTTAGTCAATCATACCAACACCGGTACTTAAATTTTCAACTCTGGTATTTATTTTATTGATCTCTTCTTTTTTGTTAAACCACTAAATTACAGGATATAGAAAGAGACATACACACATGTATAAACACACACACATATCATCACCCTCGAGTAATGTCCATCTTCCACACTAGCATGGGTTAGATGGGTCCTATCTTAAGGCAAGTTGCGTCGGGTGACCGTATCTTACTCAAATAGGGGTATTTCTGGCTGATTTTCTATGGCTCGATGCCCTTCCTAACGCCAACCACATTTACAGTGTGGGCTGGGTGCTTTTTGCCATGTCTTTTACAGGTTTCAAGAGACTAGATGATCCTTACCTTTTTATGGAAATACTTAACACATAAAACATATATATATATAAGGGCCGAAACACTCATTTGAAGGAGTTACTTCTCTGAAGACCAGCTGTCCAACTGTCCTGAGAGTTTCTTACCACTATATACATACATACATACATGTTCAATTTAAACAGAGATCCCACTGATAAACATTGCGATGCATAATGATCTTTACCTGACTTGAAATCATGAGAGAGTAGGCATCAGGAAGGCAGCATTAAGCTGCAGGTTTTTGCCTCAGAAAATTTCCTTCAACCAATGCCAGAATTGAAAAATGAATGTAAAACTGATGGTGATGATGATAATAATTATTATTTGATTCCATTTTACTACATTACATTATGTTATGATTAATGTGAAATTTTGAACTATAATAAAAGATTTCAGGTTTCCCAATTATTAAACATCTGTTAAATTCATGTCTGTGGATGATATTAAATCTCATAATTTTTAATAGTATGTTGTCATAAATTTTAGTCTGCATTAGCCATCTATTTATTCTTTTACTCGTTTCAGTCTTTATAGCAATTCTGAAACATTACCTTCAAAGTCAATCAATTCGACCCTGTATTTTTTTTCATGTCTAATACTAATTTTATCGATATCTCTATTTATCAAACTTCTAAATTAACAGTAAAACTAAACAAAGATAGACACACACATATATACACACACACACACACACACACACACATATATATATATATATATATATATATATATACTTTCCTGACGATTTCTTATGGATGAAACAGTTCTAATCCTGTACAAGTCGTTTTATTAATTATATATATATATACATATATATATATATATATACATAGTATACGAAAGTGACATAATTTAATGTAGCATAATAAATAATTAATGAGAAAAGAGGAAGGGATAAAATAGGGCAGAGCTGGCTGCATGAGAAAGTAGAGGAAAGGACTATAAATGCTATAAATGCCACAAATGAGAGAAAAAAAGCAAGGACTCTTGGGCCACAAAAGAAAGGGAAGGAGAGGGGAGGATAGGCTCTAGGCCTAGGGCAGGGTGGTTTTTGGGTTGCGTCCTGTGAAGAAAACTGCAAAGACATTTCCCATACTATGGTCAGTTACACCTGCTGCAACAGCCACCCCACCTTGCGGCACTCCTTTCTAAGATGGGCTGCTGACATCCTAATTTTGCAGAGGACTTTGCCGTACAGGGTCTAAGGATGCTGAGGTCTCGACAGCGTCCAGTGCGAAGATGAAGCGGCCGGACACAACATGAAGAGACTTGCCCAAAGTGCCACACAGTTTGACTGAATTGAGAACCATGTGGTTGCAAAACAAAGGCTTTAACTACATAGCCATGACTGCATATTTTACATTTCTGCAAATCCTCTAAACAATATTTAGCTTATACTCACCTTACTTTCGTGTCTGAAACTCTCCAAATAACTCAATCTTTTTGTATCATAATCATTTTCCATACAAAAAAAAATAAAAAAAATTGGCCAATTCCCAAATGTTCCATAAAATATTAGCAATTATATTACCTTGTATTTTCCAAATAATTGTTTCTACTTTTGGCACCAGGCCAGCAATTATCCCAGTGCATTACTGGTACTTTATTTTATCGACCCCGTAAGGATGAAAGGCAAAGTTAACCTCGGCGGGATTTGAACTCAGATCATAAAGGGAGGTAACTCTATGCTTCAAAGCATGGCGCCCGACCCTCTACCGATACTGCCAATCCTGTATTTTCCAAATAATAATATGTCAACTTTATTCAAACTGGATATTCAAATACTGACAGAAATGGAATATAATGTCTTTCCTTATCAATCTAATTTTTATCTAAAGATCAAAGAAATAGAAGGGAAAAATTAATTTTTTTTTCTCTCTTCATAAATTTAACCTTCTGTTTTAAATGTGTCCTTCAAGAAAGAATGATTATTTTTTTTTCTGAAGTAACCAGAGACTATTTTCTAGATTCTCTATATTTTGTAACACAAAAGAAACAATTTCCTATTTTTGCTGTATTTTGTAAAGACAACTATTTCCTTGTATTGCTATATTTTGTAACAATCAAATTAAATAGTGTCAACATAGATTAACGATGACTCTATATTCTTGTCGAGGACAGGTCAAACTCTTGAGTGCTTCGGTCAGCATCAAATGCCTCCATTACATTGTGTAAAGTGGTTGGTGTTAGGAATAACATCCAGCTGGAGAAATCATGCTAAAATGAGTTGATTATAAAGGTACTTAACATAATATACTGCTATTTGATCAATGAGTTATAGAATCAAAGGTTTAATTCTCATCCTTTTCCGATTCTCTCTGCAGTTCTCTTGGTATTTTACTGACACATAATTCTTCTACCATTAATAATTAAATTTTTTTCTCTTTTGATATTTAAAACTAATTAGTACAACCTTTTATTTTTAAAATTTCATTATCTTCAGTGTAAATTTGTAGAGTTTGAAAATTCAAATTTGAATTTAAAATCAAACCAGATAACTTACAAACTCAGACAATGAAATACATACAGCAGTCTTTTTCTCTTTCTATTTGATTAATGTAAACAACCTCTAGTTTTCTACCTCAGTCTATGTAGGACTGCAGCTGTGTCAACACTATATGTGTGTGTAAGGCATATTATTAGCATTACTGGATGAATGTTTGAACAGAATAGAAATAAAAGAAAATACTTTCTTTTCATCTAATGAATCATTAGCCATTGTTTTAAACTAATTATTTAATTAGTTATTTTTACTGAGAGAATGTTTCTTCAAATAGTTAATAATTCTGAATTATATTATAATGGCATTTCAACAGCTGCTCCACTGATTAATACTAGTGTTTAATAATTTAATATGGTAGTGAATTCATAGTACTGTTTAATATCCTAGAGCCATCCTTATAATTTTCCAAATTCAACACCGTAAAATGCCTTGCAGTATTCTTTCTCGATATCTGTGTACTGACTTCTATTCTTGCCAAAATCTATATTACCATTCATTCTTTACAGTTGTTATTTCAGAAAACATTCAAGCTCCCTTCTACATGAAATGGTTTCTTCTGTCCATCCTTCTATCTTTCCAACTCCTACATGTTATAAACTAGTCTCTCAATTCTTCCAGCTCATACAATCCTGTTTATCTTTTCAACTCCTACATGAAATAAACTCTTCAGCTCATCCTTTCAATTGCTACATGTAATGGACTATCCTGTTTATCCATCCAAATCCTATATGAAATAAACTCTTCTGTTCACCCTTCCAATTCCTACATATAATGGACTCTCTTGTCTGCTCTCTCATTTCCTACATGTAATGGGCAGTTCTGTTCATCCCTTCATGAAATTATCTTCTCTGTCCATCCTTCAAACTCCTACATGTAATCGATTCTTCCACCATCCTTCCATTTATCCCATGTACTGAACATCTCTCCAACTCCTACATGAAATAAACTCTTCTGTCCATCCTTCAAACTCCTACATATAATCGATTCTTCCACCATCCTCCCATGTAACTGGACATCTCTCCAACACCTACATGAAATAAACTCTTCTGTTCACCCTTCCAACTCCTACACACAATGGACTTTTCCATCTATCATTCCATTTTTTATGAAATGGACAGTTTTGTTTATCCTTCCACTCCTTTCCATATGTAATGGACTCCTTCATCCATCCTTATGATTTTACAAAGTCAACAGCATCTTATTTTATTTCAAATGTTTTGACACTTTGCTGTTGTTGTTGTAGTTATTGTTGCTTGTTATTTGAATTTCTCATCCAATTTCCTGAAATAATGTTAAGAGAAAGATAATGAAGCCATATAAAAAAAAAAAAATTTTTTTATTTTTTTTAAAAACTTTAATTCTAAGGAGCTTCCTTGGTGTGTTTTATACCATTTTTTGGTGAGAGAAACTGGCAGATAAACAGAGGGAGGGATAGAGGTAGAGAAAGAGAGACTAAGAGATGGACATACAGAAAGGAGAGAGAGAGAGATAGAGAAACTAAGAGATGGACATAGAGAGTGAGGGAGGGAGAGAGTAAAGATTTATAGGCAAGTGGCAGTGAGGTGGGGGGGACTAATTGACGATGCGGAGTGGGAAAACTTATACTCAATTATATACAGTATTTCTTTGGTGATGGCAGTGGATTGGTAATATAAGTAGAACAGGACAAAATGCTTTATAGTATTTAGTTATAACTTTTTTACGCTCTGAGTTCAAATTCTGCCATTATTTAATTTTACCTTTCCTCCTTCCAAGGTTGATAAAATAAAGTACCAGTTATGTCCTGGTGTGAATATAATTGACTTTCCCTTTCCTCAAAATTGCTGGCTTTGTACCTATGTTAGAAAGAATTATTTCTTCAGTAGTTTCATGCAAGTCTCTGCTGCATTACTTGGTGCAATTCCATGCACCTGAGGTGTGTGCTGCATTGGGTGTTCATATTTTTGTGAGTGGGGTGGTGAGAGTATATATTTACTCTAGTTAGTGTACTGTATCAGTCTTGTTTAGTAATGGGGTTGAGCTTGTAGTTTCTTTTATTAATTTAGTGTTTGTTCTGTTGTGTGTAGTGTGGGTGTTGTGAGTTGTGTTTTATTAAATGCTTATTGTAAAGGTAGGGTGGAGATATTTGTTATGTGTGTGTGTATTTATATATATAATATATGTATATACATACACACATAAATATGTGTGTGTATGTATATGTGTGTATATATATATATAATAGAAAAAAACGAGGAAGTTTCACCATACTACTTACACTATATATATATAGTATAAGCTGTCAGTAGAAGTAAAAGTTCAATTCCATGCAATAAATACTAAGTGGTGAGAAAACATAGAAGTGACAATGAGTTGATGTCAAAGGTATTGATGACAAATTATGGAAAATAATGTTCACCTTTTGTCTAGCTAATGTATCAATTTGTGTTTGATTTGGTCAATCAGGGGATCGATAATATAATATATAAGTATATATTAAAAAAAAGATTTGATGAATTTTCTATATTTTTTAGAAGACACAATACTGAGATATAGTGATTTCTCATGCATTTACATATATATAAATAAATATATATAGGGAGGCACATGGCTTAGTGGTTAGAGCATTGGGCTTGCAATCGAAAATTGTGAGTTCAATTCTCAGACCGGGTGATGTGTTGTTTCCTTGAGCAAGACACTTTATTTCACATTGCTCCAGTTTACTCAGCTGGGGTCCCTATCATTCCACTGCAAAGTGGTCGTGGAGGTGTCACGGCAAAAAAGCACCCAGCCCACACTGTAAAGTGGACGTGTAGGCACCACGGAAAAAAAAGAAGCACCCAGCCCTCACTGTAAATGAGGTTGGTGCTAGGAAGGGCATCCAGCTGTAGAAATCAAGCCAGAATCAGTTCCCGTCCCACCCTTGCTAGCAGGGAAAAGCGGACGTAAAATGATGATGATGTATATATATATGTGTGTGTGTGTGTGTGTGTGTGTGTGTGTGCATATTTTGTATATTTAATGATATTTGAAAGCCTGGAAGCAGGAATGTTAACTGTTGAGGATCGTTTCTGACTTTGGTTATCAAAATAGTGCTCCCCCTAATCTGCTGTCTAATGGAATTCATCCGTTGTGTGAAACATGCACCCTCGAGTATGGTTTGCTAATTTGTTGTGGAACACTCTCTCTATCTATCTATTTAACATAGAAATGGCTTCTACAAGACTAGAACTGAATGAAACAGTTCCAGTCCTGTAGAAGCCATTTTTATATTAAATATATATTCTCTGCTATGTATTGAGTACCTTACTTACTGGGGTTTCCCCCCGATTGAACCCGGGAAAAAATGTTATATACACACACACACACACAGTATGTCCCCCAAAATGTATACACACTTCAACAACATTCTAATAAATATTGCCTGTACAGGTAATTAAAGTGTGTATACATTTTTGGGGACACCCTGTATATATATATATATATATATATATATGACTGTGTGACTAGACTATAAAGCTTTCAAGAAATACTGAAAGTGGTTGCATGCAAAGATCAATCTAGATATCAGACATTCTCTGCAGGTATTTGTCACCATACATTAATCAAATTGTTTAACTGAAGCGTTAATTGTCAAACAAACTATATGTGGAATAGAGTAGCAAGAAAATCATATTTAACTATTCAAACTTCCTTTCACACATCTTTATTTGAAAGATGGATATTTTATAATGATATTCAAATCAATTCTTTTCCATTATTTGTTATATTTTTTAAAATAAACACCGCTAGGTCATAAGAGCTTTGTTTTATAAAAAGTGTTAAAGAAATGTGAAGCAAATGTCTTTCTTAGATACAAGACTAATTCATCACAATTGACATTTTGATAAGGTTAGATGAGATGGTTCTTCTTCAGCAACAGGACCAATTTATGGCATGTAGTTTTTAAGTAAATTAAATTAGTAGAATAGAGAATTCATTGAAACATCCACTAATGTAAAAGTAAATTTATGACCAACAGGAAATTGGTAATTGTAGCTTAACTCTTTTTCACCTATACTAATACTTTGAAGATGAAACGTAAAACTAGTATTTAAAACTATCTTTAACGCTTTTTTGAAATATATCAGAAATATGCACATTGGACTTTATCTAAAATATTTATTTCTCAGATATATATATAATAATATCTTACAAATATCATCATAACTGTTTTTATGTTCATAATAGAAGTGTAGAAATGATGAAAGAATTTGAGAATATAAACTTTAGTATTTAGACTTCAATACTACTGTTCAATTCCACCAACTCATTACTCTTACTACTAATAGCCAAATGTTAGTTCAATTTTCTACAATCCGTCTAACCAATGCAATGGTAGAATAAACGACGATGATGATGATGATTTATTTATCTATCTATCTACCTACTGTTATCTACAGTACCAAATGTATGCTCACAAAATTACATTTCACATGACGAGTAACACTCTAGTATAATATATAGAGAGAATCAAAGTAAAACTATATAATATATATATATATATATATATATATATATATATATATATATATATATATATATATAGTCTTGGTTGATCATCTTGTAACTATACCGGTGAAACTTTAGAGTAACAAGATATATCATTTAGCCATAATAAAAGTTATATATACCGTATTGACCGAAGACGTTTCGTCATCGAGAACGCACCCTAATTTTGACAACCCAAAATTTGAAAAAAAAATAATAAACAACCTTCGGCTTCCAGGACGCATGGTAGAATTTTGAGACTTATTTTAGGAAAAAAGTAGCGTCATCGACGCCGGGAAATACGGTATATATATATATATATATATATATATATATATATATATATATATACATATATACATACAGGGTCCCTTCAAAAAATGTATACACGTATTTATTAGAATGCTGTTGAAATGTGTAAACATTTTTGGGGACACCTGAAAGGGCGAGGGAGACAGTGAGGTAAAGAAAATTCATCACATGACCGAAAGAAGAGTAGAGACAGAGCAGACGCCGGTTTTATAGCTAGTACTTGTTTATAAAAACTTTCAAATGTCGAATAGTAAAGAATATAATTACTGATAAACATTCCTTTTTCTAAATTTCTTTTTCCTTTCCCATTAACATTATTTTGTTGCTTTTCATCCTTACGGGGTCGATAAAATAAAGTACCAGTAATGCACTGGGTTTTTGCTGGCCTTGTACCAAAAAGTAGAAACAAATATTTTGTATAAGCCACATGAAATTCGAAAATTAAGTTAAAGTATAACTGTATACTACCACATTGGCAAAAGTATATATTCAAAATTACCAGTCATATATCGGATAATACCCTGATAGTATATTGACAAAAGGAAGGAAAAAATTGCGAGAGAGAAATGGGCAAACTCTACACCGCGGAACGATAAAAAATAGCGTTGGGGCGGAGGATAGCCGGCGAATATCCATTTGTATCGGCTATTTCACTTCGCAGCTTCCTTCCTCAGGCAACAGGTATATCTGTCCCAAATTGACGCAAGACAACGGTTGTCTGGGGAGGTGAAGGATGGCGTGAGTGCACCGGAGATCTAAAAGGCAAACGTCGACGCAAAAACAAGAAAAATTTGTTTTGAAGCTGATTGTAAAATATATAATGGTTACAGTGAATATTAAACATCATGGGAAGCATAAAGAAATTGTAAAGCACAAACGATGTATATTGTCTTCAATTCTATCATCTGCGAAAAATACTAAATTTGATTGTAAAAGATAAGAAGATAATAACTGCAGTATATACAATGATTTTATCCATTCTGTCATCATCACTTGTTCGACTCGAATTATTGTATGAAAGAATTTCTCCCCCCAACAATTATTTTATAACACCTAAACAGCAAGCACATTTTCATGTGCAGCAATAATAAATAGATAAAAAAATTGTAATAGCTCCACACATTATTTCAGAGATTGTCAAAGATAACCTGTCAATTTTTGACATATCTACGGATGCAAATAATTATAAAGTAGAAAAAGTGTGAATGATTTTATGGAAGAATTTAGGTGCTCAGCTCAAATTCTGACAATTCTGCTTGTATTTCTGTTTGACGAAAGTAATTGTCATGAAAATGTCTTCTCATTTCAGTATGTATAATGTCCGAATTGAAAAAAAATAAAAAATGAGATTTTTGTGATTTGATGACGTTCCATATTATTTACGAGCGGCATTTACTATTTTATTGTTTACGGTTTTGAATTTAGTATCACTCTTAGGTTTATAAAATAAAATACCAGTAACACACTGATCACAATTAACCGACTGTTTCTTCCCTCTTCAAATTGCTGGCCCTGTGCTAAATGTAGAAAGAATTATTACTAATAAGTTTATGCAAATTGAACAAATGACCAGAAAGCACCATTCAGGCGTTTCATTATTTAAACGAACTCGTTAACAGTAAAGGAAATAACTAATGAAAAATTTATTCCTTTAGGTGTTGAGGTTTGACTTGAATAATTGATATTACAGTGTGTTTGAACAGAAAAAGAAATTGTTACAGCACTTTCATTAACCACCATATGGAATGGACTTCATTTCTCGAGGAATTTAATGCGAAAAATTGGAGCCATCTTGTATAGAAGATATTGAAAATGAATATATATCTCTTATTTTTAAAATATATTAAGACCTATATATATTTGCACCAGTCAAACTTTGGAGGGGCGAAAAAAGATACATTTTATGGTGATGTCTTCTTTTTACTTTTTTAAGAGAGGGGGGGGGGGGCAGTGGGGGTAAATAGAGAGAGCGGGTGAGTGCGAGTATCACGTGATAGACATCGCAGACGACAATTTTATAGCTAGTGCTTGTTTATGAAAGCTTTCAATGTCGAATAGCAAAGAATATAACTACTGGTAAACATCCCTTTTTTTAAAATATGATCATCAATGTTCTATATAACCCATATGTATATGTATATATATGTGTGTGTATATATATATATATATATATATATATATATATATATATCAGTTCGATTCCTGGACCGGGCAATCATTATGTCCTCGAGCAAGACACTTTATTTCACGTTGCTCCTTCTACCTGGAGTTGCGACCGATAGATAGTATTAGCAATTGGAACGACCAACGGAAACATTGTTTCCTCGGTCCGATTTGACGAAAGTCGATCGATCCTTTATATAAATAATATATATATATATATATATAAATAATATATATATATATGTGTGTACTTACATTTATGCATCAGCTGTGTTAGGGCGAGAAATAACATTCTAATTTTATTTCTAATATTCGGCAAGCAAATGAGGCTACTCAGCCGATGTGTACTTAAGAAAATACTATATATTTTCAACCGTTGAACGAACTGACAGAGGTATACAGCCATGATGAAGGGTAATGACCCAGAAACATGTTGATTGTTCCTCAAACAGGTTGAACAGGTGACGAACGACACAGCTTAACAAATCGGGCCGTTTGTTTACAAAGAATCGACCATTTTGCATTTCATCCCTACGGAGTCGATAAAATAAAGTACCAGTAATGCACTGAGTAATTGCTGGCCTTGTGCCCAAAGTAGAAACAATTATTAATGTTCGTTACACACATATATGTGTGTGTACGTATGCATACTTATATATATATATATATATATATATATATAAAGAGGTGCAGATGAATTGTATCTGCATCGCCCCGTCCAGGAATCGAACTCACAACGCCACGATGGCGAATTCAACTCTCTTACCAACTCTCTTGCCACGCGCCTTCAAATAAAAAATGTATATATAATTTTTTTTTTTTTTTTTTAAATACTTTGGGAGTGTCGTGCTGCCAACACAAACATGCGCACCTATTGGTTTTCACTTCCATTTATTTTAAATGTCCGATTGGTTTGTTCAATAACCACATGAATGCCAATACTTGCCTAGCATTCGGGCTCACAATATTAATGTTGAGCGAGTTTTATCGCTAATGACTGTTCAATGGACAAAAGAACACATTAGATATGGCTTCAATTGAGGCCATGTTCTATATTGACTTTAAATGCAAGGGATTTTACAAGGGATTTTTACAAAATAAGGATCTGCTAAGAAAAGACAAGTTATCAGCGAAAGGTAAGCTATTTAGTGCTCATGGTTTAATAATTAGTTTATCTATTTTTACACATATTAGCGAAACAAATTATTTGATATTAGTTTGAACAAACTTGGGTACAAGTATATAAATTGAAATTCATATGAACTTAAGATGTAATCTCGGATTTGAGTTTACGAAATACTGCAGGTTTTTTCAAACAATTATTAGTAAATGGAATAGTTTACCGGGTCATCTAGTAAACACCTGGATATTTTAGATTTGTGGTTGTATTCGACAAAACGAAAACTCGGAAGTTTAATAAATGTGCCTTCCAATTTCATATAGATAATTAATATCAAATAATGTTGTTATAAATTTTCTGAATGAACGTTGACATTCTAACTGCGAAAACCCAGAAGACAAAATTATAAATTATAATTTAAAAAAAAAAAATATTATCAACATAATAAAATGTGTTTGTAAAATGTTATTGAAAAATGTTTTATTAATAAAGTTGCGAAAAACCGAATCCAAAGATACTAAACTGTAGTCTATATAGATAGCTTAAAATTACAAACAGAAATACCTTAGCTCTGAAAATTCAACGCATACACATATATATCTCTATTACTTAATTACATAAATAAATCACATTAAAATATAGAATCATCAGGGTTGCCGGAACCGCCCCCTAATACTTTTTGAAGCAAGCCAATACACTGGCAAAGATAGATTAAGTCTTTCTTTCCAGGATATTGTTAAATTTATTTCTAATATATAATTGCATAAATGTTCAGTACATATGTACAAATGACAAGATTAAATACATGAGTAGCTTTGGAGAAACAGCTTGTGATTGGAAAGTGAACTTCTTGTAGCAATATCACCAAGGTAGGAATTGCATTGGATATATATATATAATATACAAACACACAAGGTGTATTGTGCAGATTTTAATGAGTTATAGGGATATATAATATATATATACTTAATCAAAATATATGTTTTATTATATATATTTCGAAGGCACCGTGCTGGTTTTTCAGCACGTCCTCGTCAGACAAAATACATGAACTGAAGCATGACACACCTCAACCGTCCTGATAGTTCAATTCCAGTATTGGCAATACTGGAATTGAACTATCAAGACAGTTGAGGCATGTCACACATCAACTCGTGTATTCTATCTGACGAGGACGCATTTAACAGAGACTTCTGGTGTCTTTGGCCCTAGGGCTACTCACCACCCTACTCACCACCATAGGCGCTGAGCTGGCCAGCCGCAGGTGTGAGCCTCGCGAGTTGGAATGTCTCTTCCAGCGTATCTCCTTTACCATCCTCCGGGGAAACGCCTTCTCCATTCTGTCCGGGGGCTGTGGGGAGGCCAGCCCGTGGGACTCCATTTGCTCACCATACGGAGAGATGGAGAGGCGAGAGAGATGGAGGAGATGACAGCGGAAGTTCGGCTCTTCCACGTTCGGACTATATCCTTGTCATTAAGCAGTTAATGAATCTATAATGGGTTCTACGTGTGTACTTTAATTCTCAAACTTCAAATCAAAACAGCTGTCAATTTTTGTTGTAGGTGCTAGTACTTGTGAAATATAGAGGTGTTTAGGCGCATGGCTGAGTGGGTAGAGGATTGGATTCGCAATCGTGAGGTTGTGAGTTCGATTCCTGGACCGGGTGATGCGTTATGTCCTTGAGCAAGACACTTTATTTCACGTTACTCTTTCTACCTGGAGTTGCAACCGATATAGAGTATTAGCAATTGGAGATACCAACGGAAACATTGTTTCCTCGGTCCGATTTGACGAAAGTCGATCGACTCTTATCCATAACCTAACTCTTAAGCTTCAGTACTGAAACACACACTAAACCAACAAATTAACACTGATAGCTTTTATATCAAGCATTCAGCAAAGCAACGAACATAAAAATTTAATTACTTCTTTGAACATTTTAGTTTTTGTCCATTCATATTTTTCACTTGAATGAACTTTCTTTAAAAACAATCTATAATAGTCTTTATTTATTTCCAAAGAACTCGCTGTAACTTGCGTCAATATTGAATTTACAACGTAACATCAATGAATACTGTTAATTCATCTATTTAACTCTTTCTTGAGACCAACTATTTTTCGTCATTGAAAATACTCTTTCAATAGATGCCTAATAAAACATAAATATGCTCCATAACCTACGTGGGGGGGGGGGGGGGGGGGTTAGGTATAGATGATTAACCGAATTAGAACAATTTATGAAGCATGAACGTATTTTATTAAAGTTGTAAACATCGTATTTTATCAATTATAAATGTATACAGTGCCGCATTTAGGACAAATGAGGCCCTGTGTTAGTTAAGTTATGAGGCCCCTGGAGGAGGTAAAAACATCTTTTGGTAGGAAGCTGCTCTCTTTCCGGCCACACCTAAATACAATGGTGAATCCGGCATTGAATGTATAATAGTATAATATCGATTTTTTTATATAGGCAAAACGCCAGAAATTTCTGGGGAGGGGAAAGTCGATTAAATCGACCCCAGTGCGTGACTGGTACTTTATTTTATCGACCCCCGTAAGGAAGAAAGGCGAAGTTAACCAAGGAGCGATTTAAACTCAGAACGTAAAGGCAAAGCAGGGCGTCTGACGCTCTACCGATACTGCCAAACCACCTTATAATGCGGATAAGTAATACGAATTTTAAACGAAAACTGTTTGTTTGAATCCCTAAAAGTACCCAACCGACTTTTTTCAAACTTTACATGTGTATTACTTATATTTCAGGGAGTGTTATGCACATAAAAAATTTGAACATTTAGATCTCCTAGGGCCCGCATTAGGTGAAAAACTGCCTTTTAAAAAGATTTTTAGGGGTTTTTTGAGTCATTACGTCAGACTGGTTTCCTTGAAATTGTAACTATGTATTAGTCAGTCTCTTCTTCATACGGTAAGCAAAGAAAATCCAACTTTTTATGGCCTAGAGCCCGCATTAGGTGAAAAACTTCATTTTTTTCAGCTTTTTAGGGCTTTTTGGAGCCGTTACATCCAGCCGATTTTCCCCAAATTTCAAGGCATATTAGGCAAATGAAAAAAATTCCTTTTCTTGACCCCGTAGGGCCTGCATTAGGTGAAAACCTGCATTTTTCCTGCTTCATCGAGGAAAATCTTAAAGATTATCTAACCATCAGAGTATTCGGTTTATTTTCTTTACATATTGTCCAGGCATGCAATTTTTCCACGATTAGGTCTGTTGGCGGCCCGCGTTCCAAAATACCTTATCCCGTGCAACGCCGAGTACCACTGCTAGTATCTTATATACATGTTTACTGATACTCGGCTTACAGGTCAGTGCTCTCACGTCCCACCCACTAAATTTATTTCCTCAGATCTTCCTTAATAATGCACATTTTTATATGAAATTTTGCGGATACGTTTTAGTACAATTTTGTTAAGGAAATACAAAAGAGGATTAATTTGATTTCTTTTTAATACTTTCATTTATTGTTTATAGTTCCGCTCGTTAATCCTTTAGATTTGTGTTTGTGATAAGCTAAACGCAAACGAGGGCATTTTTTTTTTCATCAAGTCATCCAATTTCATGTTGGTAATAAATATTAGGATAACGTAATACATTTTCTACAGAAAAGTTATGTCATTGCTACAACAATGAACTGGGAAAAGCATTTAAATAAACGGAGCACCTTTTTTTTTTCAAAATAATCATAACCTTACACCTTCGAAAATATATTTACAAATTTTCATTAAAAAATGTGGAATCAAATCGGATGGAAGTTACTAAACTGTACTCCATAACCTATCTGGAAATTAGAATTGATTGAACTCTCTTTCTCTCTCTCTCTCTCTTTCTCTCTATCTCTCTCTATCTCTCTCTATCTCTCTCTTTCTCTCCCCCTCCCTCTCTCATATATACAAAGTGTTCCTCAAAAATGTATACCCATTTCAACAGCATTCTAATAAATGTGTATCCATTTTTTGAGGGCACCTTGTACATATATATTTATATGACAGGCTGAATGAGTTAGGGGTGTGTAACCCAACGAAACTTAAGTACATGTATATGTCACTGTTATAACTAATTATATATATATATATATATATATATATATATATATATATTTGTATATTCTATATTTTCATGTGAAATAGAGATATATCTGTGTGTATGTTGAATTTTGACAGCTATGGTCATCTCTGTTTGTAATTTCAAGTTATTTATATTGTCAGCATATTTGTTTGGTGGGAAAAAAGTGAACTTCGCATTTATGTAATTTCATGTACATCTCGATTATGTCTCTGATAGCCTTTCATACTTCATACAATTCATGAACGTCAACAGATATTGCTGTTGTTTGATGTAGAATAGATATGTGGTTCGATACGTGTTTGTCAATGTATTAAGTTTATCAAATAGAAATTCTAACCATTTATCATTTATCGCACGCACGAATAAATTTGTACGTATACATATTCACACACTTACGTAAAATGTGAATAGTTCAAGTAACTTATTTTCACTGTCAACAAAAAAAAAAAAAAATGATTAAATATGTTACTTGAACTATTCACATATTACGAAGCAGATGAAGGCTGTATATATATATATATATATATATATATATATCGATATAATTGCTTCTGCATCAACGATCACTTTTTCTGGCTTTATGTGCTGCTTGTACTCTAGCATCAATTGAAAATATTTCCATACAATTATCTCTGTGTACTTTCAAATAACCTCTTTTTCATATAACATACACACAATCTAAGAAAAATTTAGAGAAGGAATCTGAATCTGAAAAGCAAAAACAAAATACCTTCTAGTAATCGTAACCTGATAACCTCATCCATGTGAAATTCTTAACAATCCATTGGTTTTATAAATAAAGGGAAAATCTCAGGAATAAACTGGATATCATATAAACAGTGTATATCATATATTTTTCTTCTATCATGTATATTTTTGTTTTCCATTTTTCCTGTGATTTCTTGTGAAATCGTTTGTTGGACCAGCTTGTTTTATAGATGAATGAATGGCCTCTCTTCTGCTATTTCTTCACTCAACCATGAAATTGGTTTAGAATTCTAATCATAGACAAGGTACACTATAACACTACAGCAAGCAGAGTTATATAATTTATCTGGGAGCCTAAATGGTTATGGAATAAAGGTTTTCGGAATCTATGACAGCATGGTAGCCAATTATGCAACACATTAAACATCTCTGCCAGCAGAACTGTAAAGATGAAAACAAACTATGTAATCTATCTAGCGATGGTCAGTGTTAGAGAACAAAAGAAATTGATGCAATTTATCAAATCTGATAGGTTTGTGTGTGACATGAGAAGAATGGAGGATGGAGTTTTGATGGTTCAGGGGTGGGGTGGGGTGGGGTTCAGGACTTTCTTTTGAACATATGAGAATCATGTTAAAAGGTAAAATAAAGCACCAGTAACGTACAAAAGAATCTTGTAATATACAGTTAGTGTGGTGTGGTAAATAAATATATACATATACACCAGGTCAGAACACAACGGAACCAAACTTTCACTGCCTCTGTCTCTCACTTTACCCATCTCTGACTATTATGAGCAAACGAGGGCCCACGTACTGGCCGCCCTATGGCCCTGGTAGACAGAATAGAGAAGGCATTTCCCTGGAAGATGGGGAGGAGACGCAGTGCTTGTGAGTGAAATTAAAGAATGTAATAAATAAATAAAAAAGAATGGGATGAAACAAGACAAGTATGAAATAAGTAGTAGCTGTATAGTCTATGTAACCATGGTTAACACAGGCAGAATAGTTAATAAGATATAGAACCTATTCCATCAAAATTACTTTGGTATGGATTATGTAGCTTCTAATAAGATTGAACTCAAAACTGTTTGTATCAGTAATCCAGAGTTCTAGTTTTTATAATCTATATGGAGGCACATAACTTAGTGGTTAGAGCATTGGCCTTGCAATCGAAAGGTTGTGAGTTCAATTCTCAGACCGGGTGATGTTGTTTCCTTGAGCAAGACACTTTATTTCACATTGCTCCAGTTTACTCAGCTGTAGAATTGAGATGATAGGGACTGGGGTCCATATCATTCCACTGCAAAGGGGTCGTGGAGGTGCCACGGCAAAAAAGCACCCAGCACTCACTGTAAATGAGGTTGGTGTTAGGAAGGGCATGCATCTGTAGAAATCAAGCCAGAATCAGTTCCCGTCCCACCCTTGCAAGTAGGGAAAAAAGCAGACGGAAAATGAAATGAAATGAAATGAAATATCCTCTCAGGAAATCATTTCGCTAGTACATAACCCATTGTATTATAGTCAGAATAAGAAATATTTGGTTGTTTGAATAAAAGGTGTGGGTTTGATTCCCATGCATGCTAATGCCCATTTTCCCCTCCTTATGGGGTCTCATATGCCCTAATATTAGTCTATTTTCTGTAGTCAATGTATGGTGAAAGCTTCTAATTCTATTTTCAAAACTTTTAATCACCACCGTATTCTTACTCACACAAGTGCATATATATACATACAAACAGACATATATATATACATATAAACATACAAACTAACATATATATATATATAAACATACAAACTAACATATATATATATATATGATTTTACACCTTTGATCTGGCTATCAATGTTTGTTATTAACTGTGAAGTGGAATACTCTAGTCAAATAACACCTTGACAACTAATGATATTTCAAACCTTTAATGGATTCTAAGAAGATAATAGACACAGATAGAATACACTGGCTGCAAAGATTAAAACCAGATTGATTATAATAGTCTTAAAAATGGTCATTGAAGAGGTTACTAGATAAGTCTCTTCTCATAAAACAGTATACTTCATTATTACTTATTATAGGTGTGACTACTTTACTTGTATGGATTAAGACATGTTGCTGATCCACACTTAAAGATTGCTAATGGATTAGTAGTAGTGCACTGGAATGGCATATTAAATGCATAGATTACTTAAGCAAATGTTAGATATAATCTATATTTATAAAACTTTTCCTCTCTGGAAGAAAGGACGAGAGAAATTCTTTTAATTACTTTGAAGTTTGGCGTGAAGTGTATTTATATATATGCTAGTTATTTGTGAAGATCACACAGAGTTCAGATAAGAATAAGAGATTTGCTGTCTGCATATATAAGCAGACTCATGTGATACGTTAAATAATACTTAATTATAAGATTTGTTAATGGAATTACTCAGCATTAAGCTAAGATTAGTTAAGTAATAAGAAATGAGATATTTTATCAATTTAATTATATAACATATGAAATATATATGTGTGTGTGTGTATATATATATATATATATATATATATATATGCACACACACGTGCACGTGTGTGTGTATATATATATGCATGTGTGTTGGGAGGACTCTTCAGTTTGTGTCAAAAGATACAATTTCTTCTCTACACTTGATCGAATGTATCTATGCGTGATGCAAACCCCTCAGCCAGTATGGGAGGTCAGTAGCCCTGCTTCAGTACTGATTTAGTAAGGTAAACACAGCCAACCCTTGCAAGCAGGAAAGCAGACAGTAAATGCTGATGATGTATATGTATTCTCATAGATAAATCACAGCTTTTTACTAGAAAATCAGGTATGAAAAATAACATGTGAGTTAACTGCTGCACCATGCTCTGTGCTTGAACATTTATTACATACATAGACAGGAGGAAACGAATGTATCTGTAGGGCGGATTGGTCTTGTCAGTATTCACTTTATATCAATATTAATGTTGTAAACAAATACACGTTGACATCTAGTGCGAAAATGTGTTTAAACCATGTAGTTTTATATATATAGAGTCTATAGAAGCTATAGGAAATATATTTTTCAAAATCTTGGTTGCTCACAATTACTCAATAAAATATAGTTTGAATATAAAAGTGAACAAAATACTCTGTGCTAACAAAATGTATATTTGTAATGTGATATATATATATATATATGTATATAAATCGGGAGACACAAAGCATGCTTCGTTTAGAAATGGCTAGCGAATTTGAAAATTAGGTAGTAACTTGTGCTTATGCAGTATTTGACTAAATAGAATTAGTCTGCTAGTTGGGATTTAAAAAGAAACCCTCTCAATGGAAAAAAGGATGAGTATTGGGACACAAACCCACATCTTTGGTTGCCCAGACATGTTGATGTAATGGTAACACATTTGTCTGGCAAACCAAAGATGTGGGTTTGTCAATACTCATTCATTTTTCCATTCAGAGGTTTTTTAAAAATCCAAACTAGCAGACTAATTCTATTAAGTCCAATATGGCATAAGCACATGTTACTACTTATATATATATATGAAGGCGCATGGCTTAGTTGTTAGAACATTGGGCTTGCAATCGAAAGGTTGTGAGTTCAATTCTTGGGCCGGGTGATGTTGTTTCCTTGGGCAAGACACTTTATTTCACATTACTGAAGTTTACTCATCTGTAGAAATGAAATGATAGGACTGGGGTCCCTATCATTCCACTGCAAAGTGGTCGTGGAGGTGCCACAGCAAAAAAGCACCCAGCCCACACTGTAAAGTGGATATGTAGGCGCCACGGAAAAAAAGTACCCAGCACTCACTGTAAATGAGGTTGGTGTTAGGAAGGGCATCCAGCTGTAGAAATCAAACCAGAATCAGTTCCTTTATGAGCAAGACAAGGTCAGCCAACCAGACACTGCCTACAACCAACCAGTCTAACCCATGCTAGCATGGAAGAATGGACGCAAAACGGTGATGATATATAGATACATATATATATATATCGATGGATTTCTAATTTAGGAAAAGGGTCAGTTAATTATGGTGAAAGGCAAAGTTGATTAAAGCAACTCTAGTACTTGACTAGTACTTTATTTTAACAACCCCAGAAGGAGGAAAAGCTAAGTTGATATTAGTGGGATTAGAACTTAGAATGTAAAGAATCAGAAAGAATTTTACTACTGTTGTAATAATGTTATCTTACAAATATTTTTAAAGAATTTTCTTCGCGGCCATAAAATAGTTTTATTTCTTTCAGTTACAAAAACAACTAGAACAAGAAAAAACTAACATTTATTAATTTCACATCATTAACCATTAATTACTTAATTAATTCATGGTAATGGAACATTTTACACATAAAACAAAAAAATGAATATCATCAGTTACTCAACAATACAAAAAGAAATTGATTTATGTTTTGTATTCAACCATCTCATAAAGAACCTAATATAATACAATATGGTAAAACAGCAGAACAAAAGGTTATTATTAAAGTCAAATTGAGGTTTCACAAATTGGATCCCACCCCTGGCTACACTAAACAATAAAAAGGACTCTACTAATTATAAAGAGAAAACAAAACAAAATCATCCAGCCTATTATTGATTTCAGTTAATAGTTCAATATTTAGAACAGAGAGGAAAATATAATCATGATTGATTTGAAATGATTTTTTTTTGTTTCTCTCAAACACAAAGGTCTTTACTATATTACATGTGGTTTGAATGTCTCAGGAAATAATCACTGAACAGATTTTATGGGCAAAAACCAGCTGGCAAGAGACCCAAGCATAGATCACCCTGAGCAAGTTGGTTGGATCCATGAGCTTGGCTAGTCATGCTTGGGGATCCAGCTGGATCAGTTGGAGATGGTTGCTTCTGACAGGACCCACTGGAAGGAGTGTTTGAGAACTCTGCCCCCCACAAGACCCTCTTAGGAATAAATGGGCGAAGATGATCTCTGGTATGAAACTTTGTGTAGTTAAAAGTATTGTAGTTAACTTTAATTATAATGATTTTTAAACACACGGGTGGCAATTTGTGGGAGGAGTAAATTAATTATATCAAACCCAACACTTGACTGGTACTTTATTTTATGAACTCTGGAAGGATGAAAGTCAAAATTAACTTTGGATTTGAACACAGAATGTAAAGAACTGTTACTAAATGCTGCAAATCATTTTAGCATGGTTTTTAAGGATAGTTACTTTAAACACTAACCACTTTAGAGTATATTAGGAGTTATATATCATGGCACCAGCACTAGTGAGGTCAAATCCTTGATGTGTTTGAAGAGACCTCTTTGCCTTACATTGAAACTATTTGATTGCTGACCAGCTTAGAGTATACTGAATGTATTTGATCATGGTGCCAACACTGGAGAGGGTGTTTTGTTGCCTGCATAGATAAAGAGCCCTATACACTTCATTCCATTCCTGTTTTTCAAGGCATGAAAATGTAGGGGCAAAATTACCAATAGGATGAAGGAGAGAGTATGAATAGGATAAGGAAGGGAATAATGGAGACTGCTAGCTACATGCTGGTTGTTGTTGGTGGTAGGGAGGGAGTTAGTAAAACAGTGTGAAGAGATATAATTTGTTAGAATGTTTCTTGCTAACACTTAGACACTTTCATTATTCAAAACTTAAATAATGTAATGGTGTGTTATTAATTCATTTATAAAGATATAGAATTAAACATATCTATTTGCTTAATCATATATATTATATATCTGTATTTATATATATGTGCGTGTGTGTGTGTATACATATATGTGCGTGTGTGTGTTTGTGTGTGTGTATAGTCATCTGATGGTGATATATATGTGTATATATTTATATATCTACACACACGTGCACGCGCGCACACACACACACTCGCACACATAGACACAGACACATACACACACACACTCGCACACATACACATACATACACACACACACATATATATATAATTATATATATATACTTATATATATATATATATATACTTATATATATATATATATATATATATATATATATATATATAAGTATATATATATGTATATATATATATATATATATAAGTATATATATATGTTTATATATATATATATATAAGTATATATATATGTTTATATATATATATATATAAGTATATATATATATATGTTTATATATATATAAGTATAATAATAAAATGTGGAGAGGAGGCACACGAGTTAGGATATATATATATGAAAACGGAGAAAATATATATAAATATATATGAAAAAAAAAAAAAAAAATTTTCTTCCTCATAATCGTCTCTTTCTCCCTGTTTTCATATATATATATATGTGTGGAAGACTTACGTAGATTAGAGAGAAACAAAGCCTGCATGCTCCGATGGATGTGTAATAGTAATATACGTGAACGACAAAGCATAAATGAATTGAGAGAGAGACTGAGCATAAGAGGGACCAAATGCTGTGTGCAGGAGAGGTGGTTGCGTTGGTATGGACATGTGATGCGTATGAAGGATGACAGCTGCATAAAAAGGTACAGAGCACTAGAAGTCGATGGAAACCGCAGAGTGGGGAGACCCAAGATGACCTGGGATGAGGTGATAAAAGCCGACCTTACCCAATTACACCTCTCAAAGGCGATGACACACGACCGTGACCTCTGGCGTCACGCAGTAATACAGAGCACCCGACCTCCCATGGGTACAAGCTGAAGCATATAGACAATATGCCCCCACACCCCCCACTGCAAGGTGGTCGTGGAGGTGCCATGGCAAAAAAGCACCCAGCCCACACTGTAAAGTGGACATGTGTTAGGAAGGGCATCCAGCTGTAGAAATCAAGCAAAATCAGTTCCTGTATGAGCAAGGCATGGTCAGCCGACCAGACACTGCCCACAACAGGACAACCCGTCTAACCCATGCTAGCGTGGAAGAACGGACGTAAAACAGTGATGATGATATATATACTCATATATATATACTTATATATACATATATATATATATACATATATATCTAAATATAAACAGTACAGACATCAACATTTATTTATTTCGGATATCAAAAACACAGACAAAACCTGCCTGAGAGAATCTTGACAAAAGAATGACACTTGCAGAATAATTTAGGATTAAAATATGTCATTGAATCTCATTCTGAAGACAATGGGACTTCAGCATTCACAGCAGATTGTGGACACAGGAGATGAGAGACTTTTCATATTTCCTTCCACACAGACATTATCTATTGTGTGGCATGTTTAGAAAAGTTGATGAAGTATATAAAAGCTTTCAAATACAATAATATAATTCTGTGATGTTAGATATACGTATGTGTGTGTGTGTGTGTGTGTGTGTGTGTGTGTGTGTGCTCCTGAAGCACACGTTTGTATTGTGTATGTATATATGTATGTGTAATACAAACATATATGCTTCAGGTGCACACATATATATATATATATACACAGATATACATACATATATAAATATACAAATTCACAAACATATATGCATCCATATGCGTGCACACACACATGCATATGTATGTTAAACTTAAATGTATTTTTGATATATACTTAAGTCAACAGACTGACAGAAATTGATGAATGGCTAAATAGAATTCTTTTATTATTTTACTTTTATTATTTATTAGCTTTAGTCAATCATATCAACCCTAGGACTTATCTTTTTCGAGAGAGGTTCTAATCAGTTTCTTTTTGTCTAACTGCTTATGAGACATAAACACAGGCATACACAAGTGTAAATGCAGAAACACACACACACACATACATACTTGCATCATAGTTTAGCATGTTTTTCAGGCTACTATATATATATATGTGAAGGTGCTTGGCTTAGTGGTTAGAGCATTTGGCTTGCAATCGAAAGGTTGAGAGTTCAATTCTCGGACCGGGTGATGTGTTGTTTCCTTGAGCAAGGCACTTTATTTCACGTTGCTCCAGTTTGCTCAGCTCTAGAAATGAGTACCAGCCTGCCCACCCAGCCAGTGGGATGGCGTTATCTTATGTCTAAAACAGCACGACATGCTGTGACCAGCGGCGCCGATTGGCACCCGACAGACTGGTCGGTCAAGGTGATATATATTTATTTATTTATTTATTTATATATATATATGTATATATATATGTGTGTAAACGTGGTTGGTGTTAGAAAGGGCTTCCAGCCGTAGAAAACCTGCCAGACAGTAACATACGAGTGAGACGACCAATCTTGCCTCAAGTGGGACAATTCCCGTCTAAACCCATGCTAGCGTGGAAGATAGACGTTAAACGATGATGATGATGATGATGATGATGATGATATATATATATATATATATATATATATATATATAGTAGCCTGAAAAACATGCTAAACTATGATGCAAATGTATAAAAATATATTGTTGGCTTTGGTAGAATTTGAAGTCAAAATGTAGAATTTATGAAGTAGAGGCTTCTGCAATTTATGTCTACAAAATTTCACTCCTTAACCCTACAGCCATACATACCTACTTTATAAATTCTACATTCTGACTTCAAATTCTACCAAAGCCAACATTATATTTTTTCAAGATAGTTTAATGAGATCAGTAAGTTTAGTTGCAATAATAATAAGTGCAAAAGTCTGAGGAATGTTTGTCCAAAATGGCAGATATTTTCGTTCCTCGTGGCTAACTAAATTTTTTAAACCTACAAACTCCCTATGATTTTATCACCTTTGTCACTATCACAGTCTCAAATGACCCCTACCTTTATCATAATCTTCATTTTATTGTCATGTGTTTGGCCACCCATCTCAGTCCAAGTCAGTTCTTATTTGGAATATCTGCTCCCCTTCATGTGTAGAGAGACCTAAACACATTCCTAAATTCCATTTTTAGTACAGTTCCTATGGCCTAGTGCCTTTCCGAGTATCAATATCAATCACTTTATAGATTGAACTGGTCGCATTTTTATCATGGAATAACACCAAAGAGACTATGCCCTCAACAGAATGAATTTTCCTTACCCTATGTTGTCACTGTTTGATCATTAACTTCTTTACAGATTGTACTAAGTGGAGTTTACCATGGTGCCAGAACCAGCCAGGTAGTTGTCTGATATTCACTGGAATCAAAAAATGTCTAGAAATGAAAACTGCTGATAATATATTGCTGTTGCAGCTTAAACTTTTGTTTAAACTAAACTTTCATCTTTAATACCTGAAGCAACAAATATTAATTAATTTCTAAGATGAAATTCTAATAAACAACAAGATTTTCATATTGAAAATAATTTTATTTTAAAAAATTATTTTGATATTATATTCTTCTTTATGCTAACTAATCTGATTTAAAAAAAATATTATTAAATCACCTGTTTTAAGTCAGACCCCCCCCTCTCTTTCTCTCCCTTTCTCTCTCTTTCTCTCTCTTTCTCTCTTTCTCTCTTTCTCTCTCTTTCTCTCTCTCTCTCTCAATTATATTTATATTAATATAGTGTCATTAAATGTATTTATACCAATACTTACAATTCAACAACTATATATATATATATTTTTTTTTTTTACCATCATCATTAGTACATCCATTTTTCTATGCTGGCATGGGTTTGATAAACATTTTTGAGGCAAAATTTTATAGCTAAATGCTCTTACTGATGCCAATCCTAACCACTGTGAATCTAACCATTGAGCAGTTAGAGCTCTGTTTATGTGGAACATAAATAAGAATTGATGATAATGATGATGATACTATTTTTACATGAGCCATGACAGGTGCCAAGGCTATTTACAATATTTATCAACAAGAAGGTTGTCTTGATGATTACATAAAGAAACACAACAACCAGAACCAAAACCAGAATTTATCCACACTTTAAAAAAATAAGGAATATTGACTGAACATTCCAACAAAAAGAACAATTTAGTGCAAATACAACCTGATATTGCTCCATGGGACAGGAAAGATAAGTAAACCCACTGGTGTAGGTTAACTTCACACTGAATAGGAAGGTATTTTTTATGGTTGAGAACTTAAAGAAAATACCTAGAATGAATCAATGTGGAATTTACAATTCTTTTAACCTGATTATAGGTTTTCATTTGTAGTTCTCATACATGCTCTGGGCTATGTAACCAAAGATTTGCATGAATTTTGGTGTTTTTGAAGAAAGAAAATCAACTGACTCGCATTCTCCAAAGCCAATTGAATAGTGTTACAGTGAAGATTACTAAAAAATTCCAAAGATTCACAATTTGAATTTGATTGATTAAAGATATGCCTTCAGTTATGTATGTATATGGCATACAAATGCACACATACATTAAGTAATCATGCATATATACACTTAAGTACTAAAGAGACAGGCACACTCATAACATGAATCCAGCTACATTCACACAAGCTCCTACATACATTAATGCACACTAACTCCCTAAGAAAAAAATTGAGTTTTGTGTGTGGGTAAGATACAGCTATGGGCATGTTTTAGTCGAATTAGACCGATATGTTGGTGATGTTCATGATGATATTAATGGTAATGAGGATGAGGAAAACGGTGATGTTGATGCTGATAGTGATGGCAATGATGGTGTCTACAATGGTAGTGCCAATGACATCTAAGCATTAAATATATTTACAATAAAATGTAAGTGAAAATTTGGTTATCTCAATTGAATCAAACCATCAATTCTCAGTCACTAATATAACTTCATATATTATATTTTTGTTGCCTCAACACTAAACTGGTTAGTGGTCTTTTAATTTCATTGAATATCTCAGCAATACTACCACTACAACTGCTCTCACCATTATTTATCTGTGTACCAACATATAAATATATCTTTTCCTCACACATACATCTTCTTTAGTTCTTTATGCTCCTTATGGAGCATAAGAGATCTCAATTTTATATGTTTTATGGTTGCAAGCCACGTCAGAGCCTGTTCCCAGGCCAGACCTGCATCTATCAGAGCTGCTTCCACAGAGCTCAACCAGATCTTGATAGATTTGCCTTCTGGCTTCTCTTTGAGGGTGCCCCTCCCACACTGGTGTCTTTGTGGATATGCGTAGCATGTAGCCAAGCCTACTTCACCATTGTACAGGTCTGAGTCTTTCCTGACCCCACATGAGACCATATAATGGATCATCCATAACATTCTGATGATGAAATTCAGTACCCATACCTATCACACCTTTGTGATGACATCAAAAACCACTGTATTTCCATCTTTGATTCTGTTACAGCAATGCATGCCCCTGTAAAATGTTGATGTAGCAGGTAGGCACTCAATCCAGCACAATCTTACAGAGAGATTGTCTACACACACACATACACCACAAACCACACACACACAGTTATTATTTTATACAAATAAACAGAAATCCATCTTCTCAGTGGCTATGTGTATAAAGATCTGCACCTTACATAAAATTAACAATTGCAGGAATAGAATCTGGCTATAGAATTGGCTCTTCAATTTTTCAACAACTGCAAGCAAGGAAAAACAGATGTATAAATTATATGCTTACACACATATGGCATTAGTTTTGTTCAGCTACTATGTTTGCCATTAGAGAGTTAAGAAATGAAAATATATTTTGATATTAAATTTAGCCAAACCAATATTTCCTAAATTATTAATTATGCATTTTTCCGTATTTGCCTATATTTGGATGAACCAAGAGAAATAAATAATTATATATACAAATAGAATTTACTTGTTTTTAACCATTGGCTAGTTTCTCAATCAAATTATATATGCATATACATATACATTTATATCTATGTAAGTATGTGTGTATAAATATATATATATAAACACTTGCTAGCATGACGATGATCTATATATGTTGATCATTATATATCCTCGTATATGGCAGAAACATGTGAGATCAGCAATTCTTCAATAAGTAAACACAATAGTTGTTGGATGGATCTAATGTGAGAGAGAGAATGAGTGAAAAATAGTGAGATGAAAGTTTCATTTTCTTCATTATGCTGTCTTTGTGCAATTTTCCTTAATATATTTTCCTTAATATATGGAGGCACATGGCTTAGTGGTTAGAGCATTGGTTTTGCAATCGAAAGTTTGTGAGTTCAATTCTCAGTTCGGGTGATGTTGTTTCCTTGGGCAAGACACTTTATTTCACATTGCTCCAGTTTACTCAGCTGTAGAAATGAGATGATAGGACTGGGGTCCCTATCATTCCACTGCAAAGTGGTCGTGGAGGTGCTACAACAAAAAAGTACCCAGCCCACACTGTAAAGTGGACATGTAGGTGCCACCGAAAAAAAAGCACCCAGCACTCACTGTAAATGAGGTTGGTGTTAGGAAGGGCATCCAGCTGTAGAAATCAAGCCAGAATCAGTTCCCGTCCAACCCTTGCAAGCAGGGAAAAGCGGACGTAAAATGATAATGATGATGATGATGATATACTTATATGACTGGGCTACATATCTCTGTCTGTCTCTAGAATATTAATTTAATTGTTATTGTTATTGCCATGATTCCGTCCCTCATCGTTGTGGTTTTTCTACTACTTCAAAGTTCAAAACATGCTCTCTTGAAAATACATCCTTGACCCAACATTTCCTTTTTTCTCAGCCCTTTCATTGCACATTCTTTTGTTTTGCAATGCTCAACAATTGTTTTTTGAGTTGTCTTGGTTATATGTTCTTTTTTTCCATTCTCAGTGTTAAACTAAATTTCTAACATAGTTGTACACAGCTGGACTAGTAGTCCGGTCTTACAAGTACAAAACTATGAAGATGTCAGATAAACAGCTGGTAATAGGATATTATTTTTATCCTTTATATATATATATATATATATATATATATATAATATACTTTCATATGATGCATCAATTTACACACATATATATGTGGCACACATGTATATGTGGCACACATATATATATATTTGTGAGAGTATATGATGTATAATATGCCCAAACATTTTTTTTAGAGAAAATGAGGGAGTCGGGAACTCAGGTGTACATTTTTTATTTAAAGTATTTTTTTTGCTACTTGCATTTCATTTTCACACAGCTTCTATTAGCTGAAACCTGTCAAAGGATATATATATATATATATATATATATATATAATAATAATGAGCGAGAGAGAAGTATCAATATAGCATCATTGTTTATTCACAGATAAAGTGTTTCACGATCAATTATTTAAAGTAGAAGTTCTGATAATGAAGAGTATGTGATTTTGTCAATAATATCTATGAAACTGACAGTTTTTTAATATATTTCTAACACCATGTATTAACATATATCTTCATTATCATTTTTTAATGTTGGTTTTACCTGATATATATATATATATCATCATCATTCATCATTTCATTTTACGTCCACTTTTCCCTGCTTGCAAGGATGGGATGGGAACTGATTTTGGCTTTATTTCTACAACTGGATGCCCTTCCTAACACCAATCTCATTTACAGTGAGTGCTGGGTGCTTTTTTGCCGTGGCACCTCCACGACCACTTTGCAGTGGAATGATATGGAACCCAGTCCCTATCATCTCATTTCTACAGCTGAGTAAACTGGAGCAATGTGAAATAAAGTGTCTTGCTCAAGGAAACAACACATCACCCGGTCTGAGAATTGAACTCTCAACCTTTCGATTGCAAGGCCAATGCTCTAACCACTAAGCCATGTGCCTCCTATATATATATATATAGATATGTGTGTGTATCAGTAATTAAAAAGCCAAGAAAAACAATACTCAATCCATTACAAGCGAGCTTATTTAGTATACTTGAAATTTCATACTTTTAACATGTATGTGCAACCTTAGGTATTGGGGTCCAGTTATGGCCTCCACTGTATAGTGGGGGAGCCATTTCAAAACTACCCTTTCATTGAATACCAGAACATGTTAACAGTATGAAATTTTAAGTATAGTATGTATAATATATATACCTTTTTGTATTCTTTGTTGTGGTATAAGTATGGCCACTGTATTTGGTAGTTTTTCTTGGTATCATACTTTTTAACTGTTTTACTTCGGACAATACAGTTTAGCTTTTTGATCCATTGATTGCTTTGTGATTGCCTCAAATAACTTTCTAATATGGCAGCTACAACTTCGATTCATACCCAATAATATATATATATATATATATATATATATATATATATATATGACATTTTTGGTGCCTAGATTATCACTTTTGGTGTGTGCAATGATGGACTCAGGAAGTCTTTGATTTTTGGAAGAAAGTTTTGGCACAGTTATGTGAGGTCACCCTGAAATGTCATTAGAGATTCTGCAAATGAAATATTTGAACCTATTATGAAAACTGAAATATATTTTTCTTCCAGCTGAAGAACTCTCATCATCATCATCAACGTTTAACGTCCGTGTTCCACGCTTGCATGGGTTTGGACGGGGGTAGTCCCACTTGAGGCAAGAGTGATTGTCTTGCTCGCATAGGACTGTCTGGCAGGTTTTCTACATTTGGATGCCCTTCCTAACACCAACCACATTTACGGTGTGGGTCTGGGAGGTTTTTACCGTGTTGCCTACACGGCCACATTACAGCGTGGACTGTGTGTTTTTTTGTCGTGACACCTACACGATCTCCTTTGTTTCGGCCTGGATGGTGTGGCACCAACACAACTTTACATAGAACGGGGTGGCGTGGATGGGGTGGGGGTGGTGGGACGGGGGGGGGGGGGTATTTTGTTAGAGATGCCTACTGGCTGTAGTAGGTTTTACTATGTATTTAGGTAAGGCGGGTCTTCTCTGTTACTGAGTACCGCCAAAGGTCTCGGTCCAGTGACATTGTCTTGGAGAGGTGTAAGTGTGTGAGGTCGGAGTTTATCAGCTCGTCCCAGGTTTTTCTAGGTCTGCCTATTCCGTGGCTACCGTCTATCTTTATTGCCCTGCACTTTGTTATACAGCTATCGACTTTCATGCGCATCACGTGTCCATACCAACGTAGCCTTCTCTCGAGTAAACAACATTTGATCCCTCTTATTTCTAATTTTTTCCTTAGTTCGTTTATGCTTTGCCGTTCACGTATATTACTGTTACACATCCAGCGGAGCATGCAAGCTTCGTTCCTCTCTAGTCTGCGTATATCCTCTGCACACAATGCCCAGGTCTCACTGCCATGCAACATTGCTGTTCGTATGCAGGCATCGTACAACCTGCCTTTCATTTTTAGGGAGAACCCTTTTGCAGCTAATAGTGGTATAAGCTCTCTGAACTTTTTCCAACCAGTCCTGACTCTAGCTACTGTACTTTCAGAGCACCCTCCCCCACTGCTGATTTTATCACCCAGGTAACGGAAACTGTCCACTATTTCTATAGAACCCTCTGCGCAATTGAAAGAGCTCATATTGTTATATATTGTTATATATTGTTATACATGTCACTTTGGATCAAGTCTGTATTGAAGTTATACATTCCCTATCAACTGTCATTTTTCTTGTTCTGTATGTGATGGATGGTGTAGACAGACCTCCTCTTCTTTCTTTCTTTCTCTTTCATTCTTTCTTTCTCTCTTTCATTCTTTCTTTCTCTCTTTCATTCCTTCTTTCTCTCCTTTATCATGACTCCATACACATATGTCTAGGTTGCATTATAGATTAATTGGCAGTATCGGTAGAGGGCCAGACGCCTTGTTTGACGCATAGATTTACGGCCCTTGCCATTCTGAGTTCAAATCCCGCCGAGGTTAACTTTGCCTTTCATCCTTACGGGGTCGATAAAATAAAGTACCAGTAATGTACTGGGTAATTGCTGGCCTTGTGCCAATAGTAGAAACAATTATAGACTATACATAGAAACCTGTAACAACCTGAGGGGAGGGGCTCACTTGAATTTGACCTCAGCAAGATTTGAACTCAGAACATAATGAATCATCACAAAATACGATATAGCGTTTGTCCAACAATCTAAGAATTGTGTCAATCAAATGTCAAGTTGATATCTTATTTGAAAAGAGCAGATTCAACTATAATAACGTTACAAGCAATCACTTAGACACACAGATGCATAGAATATGCATAGAATACACACATTCATACACATTCACAAATATCCATACATATTAACCCTTTAGCATTTAAACTGGCTGTATCCAGTTTTCTCACCGCTTTCAGTTCAAACCAACTGTAAACAGTCACTCATACTTATGTTAAGGTATTGTTCTCAAAATAAATATCAAAATCTCATAGATTCGATATCATGTGAGATAAAGCTTTTACTGAGAATTATTTTTACAGTTTAAGTATTTTGTCTATATCTAAAACCCAACTGAAATCTTCCATCAACTAAATACATTTTATAAATATTTTTCCAATATTTCTATTGTCAATGGAGTGACACCAGATTGAAATTATAATTCCACTATTTACATCCGTTTTTTGTTTTTTTTAACTGAATGTATTACATATGTAAATCTTTTGTATTGGCAAAATGACAACATTACTTAACTGCTATTTCTATTTAGGTATAATTATCAATTCTTATTGATTGTTATGGTAATTGTTTTATTCTTGTTTTCCAATATACCCTATTCATTTTTTTTATATTAAAGATTCCTAAAAGTATAAATTTAAGGAATTAATGCACTTGATAGAGCATGGGATCATGTGTGAGTGGCAGGCTGCTGTGTGATCTAGACCTCTAGGCCACCTGTTAACAACCTATTTAACTTTCCAGCCCATGAATACAAGTCTGGAAAGCTGAACATGTTCCTCAGCTGCTCTCCCATGGCCCTGACACCCCAAACAAGGCCTTAGGCCACTCTGTATGGTGCTGGTGAAATGGCAAAAAACACCCCATCCACCCTATAGGTGCCTGTGTTTGTACCACAATGAAAAAGCAACCAATATTTATACACTCTTATATATATATATATGAGAGAGAGAGTTAGCTCCACTACAAATTAGCAAACCATACTCAAGGACGTGCATTTCACCTAGCTGATTTTCAACCTGTGTATGGTTAGGCTATATACAGGTTGAAAATCGGTGAAATGCGCATCGTCGAATATGGTTTGCTAAATTGTTGTGGAACTAACTCTATACCAAACTCGTTCTTTGGACTTACTACGGATATAAACTCCCAGCATTTTAACACTATACATATATATATATATATGCTCACTCGCTCGCTCACTCGCTCGCTCGCTCGCTCGCTCGCTCGCTCGCTCGCTCGCTCGCTCGCTCGCTCGCTCGCTCACTCACTCACTCACTCACTCACTCACTCACTCACTCACTCACTCACTCACTCACTCACTCACTCACTCACTCACTCACTCACTCACTCACTCACTCACTCACTCACTCACTCACTCACTCACTCACTCACTCACTCACTCACTCACTCACTCACTCACTCACTCACTCACTCACTCACTCACTCACTCACTCACTCACTCACTCACTCACTCACTCACTCACTCACTCACTCACTCACTCACTCACTCACTCACTCACTCACTCACTCACTCACTCACTCACTCACTCACTCACTCACTCACTCACTCACTCACTCACTCACTCACTCACTCACTCACTCACTCACTCACTCACTCACTCACTCACTCACTCACTCACTCACTCACTCACTCACTCACTCACTCACTCACTCACTCACTCACTCACTCACTCACTCACTCACTCACTCACTCACTCACTCACTCACTCACTCACTCACTCACTCACTCACTCACTCACTCACTCACTCACTCACTCACTCACTCACTCACTCACTCACTCACTCACTCACTCACTCACTCACTCACTCACTCACTCACTCACTCACTCACTCACTCACTCACTCACTCACTCACTCACTCACTCACTCACTCACTCACTCACTCACTCACTCACTCACTCACTCACTCACTCACTCACTCACTCACTCACTCACTCACTCACTCACTCACTCACTCACTCACTCACTCACTCACTCACTCACTCACTCACTCACTCACTCACTCACTCACTCACTCACTCACTCACTCACTCACTCACTCACTCACTCACTCACTCACTCACTCACTCACTCACTCACTCACTCACTCACTCACTCACTCACTCACTCACTCACTCACTCACTCACTCACTCACTCACTCACTCACTCACTCACTCACTCACTCACTCACTCACTCACTCACTCACTCACTCACTCACTCACTCACTCACTCACTCACTCACTCACTCACTCACTCACTCACTCACTCACTCACTCACTCACTCACTCACTCACTCACTCACTCACTCACTCACTCACTCACTCACTCACTCACTCACTCACTCACTCACTCACTCACTCACTCACTCACTCACTCACTCACTCACTCACTCACTCACTCACTCACTCACTCACTCACTCACTCACTCACTCACTCACTCACTCACTCACTCACTCACTCACTCACTCACTCACTCACTCACTCACTCACTCACTCACTCACTCACTCACTCACTCACTCACTCACTCACTCACTCACTCACTCACTCACTCACTCACTCACTCACTCACTCACTCACTCACTCACTCACTCACTCACTCACTCACTCACTCACTCACTCACTCACTCACTCACTCACTCACTCACTCACTCACTCACTCACTCACTCACTCACTCACTCACTCACTCACTCACTCACTCACTCACTCACTCACTCACTCACTCACTCACTCACTGTCCCATTTCAGGCAAGATTGGTTGTCTTGCTCGTATAGGACTGTCTGGCAGGTTTTCTACGGCTGGATGCCCTTCCTAACACCAACCACGTTTACAGTGTGGACTGGGAGGTTTTTTACCGTGTTACCTACACGGCCACATTACAGTGTCGACTGTTTTTTTTTTTGCTGTGACACCTACACGACCTCATTTATTTAGGACTGGATGCTGTGGTACCAACATAACTTTACAGAGAAAGGGTAGGGGTAGTGGGATGCGGGTGTATTTTTGGTTAGGAGGTGCCTACTGACTGTAGGTTTCGCTTTGTACTTAGGCAAGGCGGGTCTTCTGTATTACTGCGTAATGCCAAAGATCTCGGTCCAGTGACATTGTCTTGGAGAGGTGTGTGTAAGGTCGGAATTTATCAAATCGTCCCAGGTTTTTCTGGGTCTGCCTACTCCGTAGCTTCCATCTATTTTGATCGCCCTGCACTTTTTTCATACAGCTCTCGTCTTTCATGCGTATCACGTGACCATATCAACGTAGTCTTCTCTTGAGTAAACAGCATCTGATCCCTCTTATTCCTAATTTCTCACTTAGTTCATTTATGCTTTGCCGTTCACGTATATTACTACTACATATCCAACGGAGCATGCAAGCTTCGTTCCTCTCCAGTCTGCACAGATCCTCTGCACAATATATATATACATATATATGTTGGCCTTGCAATCGAAAGGTTGTGAGTTCAATTCTTAGACTGGCTGATGTGTTGTTTCCTTGAGCAAGACACTTTATTTCACATTGCTCTAGTTTACTCAGCTGTAGAAATGAGATGATAGGGATTGGGGTCCATATGATTCCACTGCAAAATGGTCGTGGAGGTGCTACGGCAAAAAAGCACCCACAACTCACTGTAAATGCGGTTGGTGTTAGGAAGGGCATCCTGCTGTCGAATCGAGCCAGAATCAGTTCCCGTCCCACCCTTGCAAGCAGGGAAAAAGCGGACGTAAAATGAAATGATGAGGATGTGTGTATACATATATCTTTCTGTGTATTTATTTAGCTATCTATCCATAACAATAATAATGTTTATACTGGAATATTTGAACAAACTAAATAAATACAATTGATGTGCAAGTTAAAGTTTTCTGTAGAATTGAAGAAAATATCTTTGTTCATTTATGCTTTGTATAGTATAGTATTGTTGTTGTTGTTTACATTTTTAGTCTTAGTACATTCACAAAATTAAATTTCTACCATCAACAGTTTAATTGCCTCCTTTTCATTGTTCAAGAAATAAAGTAAAGGACATGGCAATAATAATAATTGATTTTTATAAATAACAATAACAATGATAATTGATAATGAAAATCGATAGTAGTATTGATAGTTGTAGTAGTAGTAGTAATGAGTGATAGTAATATTATTAACAATGATAATAGATGATGAAAATTGCTGATGATAATAATAATAGTAACAATAAGAAATATTAATAATAATAATAATAATAATAATATAACGAAACCAAACTAATAATAATAATAATTCAAGAAAACATAACAGCAAAAATAAATAGAAATAATTATTAAAATGATGCTGATAATGAAACTATTTCATGAAAATAATAATTATTAACAACATATATATCGAAAAGAGCAATGATGATGATAATAATAAATTGATAATGAACAAAAAAAGAAACAGGAATGTATTGGATGTAAGAATTACTTTGGCTTCAATCAAGAGAAACAAGTTAAAATATTGTTAGAAGGAAATAACAATGTTGTATAGCACATATGATATACACTAACCCACTTATGTATGTATGTGTGTGTATATATATATATATATAATCATCATCATCATCATTTTAATGCTTGCAGAAAAGGTGGAGAATAACATGGTCAACAGTACAAAAAAGGGGATTTATTTGCAGTCTAACAATTGTTTCACTGATAGAGTTGTCTAAAAATTGCTGAACACTAAAAGCAGTGCCACTCAATTTTAAATACGATGATAACTCTACTAGATCATTGGAAACTGAACAAAACATGTGTAACCAGCACATTTACAAATTCAAATTACATCATCAATAATAATATTAATAATAAAGATATAGAGAGAAAAGGAGGAAGAAACGGAGATAGATACAGTAAAGAAAGAAAGGAAAGGAAGTAAAAAGAAGAAAAAGAAAAAAAAGGAGAAATTATTATAGATAGAAATATAAAGAGAGGAAGATATATAGAATATGATGGTATATAAATGAGACACAAACGTAAATAAGAATAAACATGATAGAGAGAAGAGAAGGATAGAGGTACAAATAGATGAATAAATGTTAATGCGTAAATAAATGTAAATAAAAAAATATATATAAAAAAATTTATGAAAAAATGGTGAAAATAGGGTAATGTTAAATATATTTATGTGTGTATTGGTTATTTTAATAAATAAATCAATTAATTAGTTTTAAGTTATATTATATGATAAAATAGAATGACAGATATGAGATAAATTTAGGGAGAGACATATTAAGATAAAGAGTGAAAATATATATATATATAAAATAAGAATGTAAATATAAGAGGTTTTGATGTTGTTCTTTGATAGATGATGACAATTATAGTTATAATTATAATGTTGATGATGTTGATAATGTGATATCATAATAGATCCAAGTGGTACAATCTGGGTTATTGAATAGATAAGATGGAATTAAGCTGGTCTAAAGTTCTCAAATCTAGTTGCTGATTTATGTCGACAAAAAATGTTTTTATCAATTTTCCTGTTAAGAAGAATCTTGTAATTTAAAATTTGAAAAAGTTCCATACTACAGAGACCACAGTGGGACATACCAATTTGATAGGCCTTTGCTTTTGATAGCTTTGTCCAGCTGATTTTATATTCTATGTTTGCATCTTTAAGTTGCCAGATTTTATTGGAGAGAGTCGTTGTCTTTGAGAGATTCCTGTTAGTCATAGAGTGTCTATGAAAGTACCACCTTTTCTTAAACTCTCCAGCTGTGGAACCAATGTAATGCCATGCTAAGCTACTTGGATTTATAGTACATAGGTATACTATATTTGTCTCTAGGCATTTGTTTTGTAAAGGGCATTTGTCAGGTAGGTGGCAGTTACATTTAGATGCTTTTCTATGCGCCGGTTCTTCTAAATGGTTTTGCAGGTTGCTATGTATGGGCTGAGAATTGGGTTTGTTGATGTATTGTGGTGATGTGCTCTGACGTGTGTTTGGTTGTGATGATATTATATGCTTGTGTTTTGTATTAGGTGTTATGGTACTTATTTGTGGGCCACTTGTATTAAATTATTTTATAGTTAATTTTGTGTATGTGCGATTCTATGTTGTTGGCAGTGGAGTATGATAGTTTGATAGTTTTTCTATTAAAGATTTTATGATATTTATGAATTTTAGGGAAATGTTTGTCAACTAATTTGAAGAAAGTGTAAGGAAGCTTAGTTTTTATAGAGGAGTTAAACATAGGATTGAACCATAAGTAGTTTCTATTTCTGCATCTTCTATAGTTATTAGTGGTCTTTGTATTAGTATTCTGTTCCTTTAATTTACGTGCATGTTGCCAATTTTTATGTTTAGTTCTAGGTTTGTTGTTTCTATATGTGTGGATGGTGCTATTAATAGTGATGTTTTTTTTTGTATCTGGTATGTATTTGAGTCTTTCTTTATGGTCTGCCTTAAGTAAAGCTGTGTTGTAGTAGTTAGCGTGTTCATTAAAAATTTCTAGGTTAGAAGATAGGCATGATATTCTAAGGGATATACTATGTGCTATGGAGATAATTATGGATCGAGGGTGATTAGAGTTATAATCAATGTAAGCTAAATTTTCATTATTTTTATGGAAGGGTTCTATTAGTCCTGAGTTAAGGTTGAGCGATACATCTAAGAAATTAGCTTTTTTAGAGTTGGGTTCAAAAGTGATGTTAAGGCCTAAATTATTAAAGAATTTTCTAATCATTTTCCTTAATCTTTCTAAGTTTTGATTATTTAAGTTTTTAGCTAAAAGTAGTGTATCGTCTCTATAGATTCCTCCTTGTAGGTTATCAAATTCTCTAAGTGAGAAATATGCTATATACATTCCAACAATGTCTGTAATTGGGCTGAATCATTGTTGAGTCAAGAACGCTGTACGCTAAAGCTATCCATAATAAGTATTCACAACCTCTAATTGGATTACCTATAACGATTTTTTTTATCCTTTATATAAATATATATGTATAGATGTGTATGTATTTATTTATGTGTGTGTATTTATGTATGTGTGTCTGTGTGTGTATGTATGTATATATATATATATATGCAAAAAGTAGATGGAAACAACAAAAAAAAACATAGTACAATGAAGAAAAATGTTTAATGCTTGATATAGAAGGAAAAGTCTTCACGTTTCGGACACCAACACATATGTGTGTGTATGTCATCTGACTAGCTTCAGTCAGTAGACTGAGCTCATGCTGGGGCATGCTCTTGATTTATTTGATCATATCACCCCAAGTAATCTAGTACATAATTTATCAATGATGAACTGTAATGACATGAATTCACCAAGTTTACCCCTATTCTGAGATATCTGTGACATGATTTCAGCTTAAAATGTAGACAAATTACATGTGTGTTTATTATATGTAAATATACTATACATGGGTTTAAAGGGCTGGTAGAACCCTCAGTCATACCAGAGACATAACAACCTCCTTAGTGTTGGTGATGAACATAATAAACATACACAATACACGTTGTGAAGTGGTTAGTGTTAGGAAGGGCATCCAATCATAATAGAAATATTGCCAAATAAAGGGTTGGAATTGTGTCAAAGACATGACAACCTTTCGGTTGTGTACTCAATGGAGTATTGAGGCACAGAATCCTGGGCTGCCTGGGAGATCAGTGGCCCCGCTTCAGTACTGACTTGATCTATGTAGACACGTCCAACCCTTGCTAGTAGGGAAAGATGATGTTAAAATGATGATGATATGATACACATTTGCTGTGTTAGTGCTCTCACTAATTAAGGAGAATAGTACATTCATTCCATGTATTATATTCCTACCATGTATTATATTCCTACCATGTATTATATTCCTACCATGTATTATATTCCTACCATGTATTATATTCCTACCATGTATTATATTCCTACCATGTATTATATTCCTTCCATGTATTATATTCCTTCCATGTATTATATTCCTTCCATGTATTATATTCCTTCCATGTATTATATTCCTTCCATGTATTACATTCCTTCCATGTATCATATTCCTTGAATGGATTACATTCCTTCCATGTACTAGTATCCTCATTATTTGGCCATTGGTATATGTACAATTATTATCTCAATTTTTTGATTATTTGAAATTAACTTTTTTTTTTTTTTTACCCAGTGATATTAGATCCACTGATGTATGAAGCCTATCTCAGCAATTATGTTGGTTTTAGGCCTGCCTTATGCAGGCCAAATCAAGGTTTCAGTAATTACAACTAAACAGTGCTGATACCAGCACTGCATTTACTAATTTGATTATCAATAAACATGATCTGTAATGTTTCATTGATTGAAAGCTTCTATTATGGTTCTCAATCAATTATGGACATTTCTTCTCATAGTCATATATGCTTTTCTTTCTGCCACTATATTCAGCCATTCCTGACTTGCATGTTTCTTCTCTCATTAAGGCTTTCCAATGCAAACTTAGAAAAATCAAAAACAGACTAGTATTTACTGATAACCTAATTTAATCAGTTAGCTTATCACTTAAAGCAACTCAGTATCACTGCCATTCACTAAAACATAAATTTAACCCTCTCATAACCATATTTTTAGAGATATCCACAGTTCTCATAAAGATAATCAAGATAATCAAGAATTTGAAGGGATTAAATAAAATATTTAATTTTTTGATTAATTACTATATTAATTCAGAGTTTGGTATATAATATACCAAAAGCTTTTCACATATGATGGAATGTTTTAAATTCTTATTAAAGAAGCTGAGATGTTTATCAAAAGAAAG